>JAVJHS010000022.1:0-154000 GCA_032873175.1 Leptopilina drosophilae | reverse complement strand
ATTATTATTCTTATCGAGAATCACTAGATTATATTGAAAAAAATTTTTTTTCCAAAAGTGATTAATAATAAAAAAAAGTAATTTTCAGATTAATAGAGAGAAAAAAAATGGAAAAAAATGAGCGTATAGTGCCGCTTGGGCTCCATTAAATGCGGGGGAGTGTTAAATGTGAATATTTAAAATTGAAATGAATGACAGAAGCGACAGGAAATAAATATAGTGAAAATACCCTACCTCTCTCTCTCGCTCTCTCTCTCGACAACTCGTATAACTTGAAAGTAGAAAAATAATTAAACGTATATTACATCGGCCGCGAGCGATCGTTCAAAATTTGTGTTCGAAAATAGTGGTGGTTCTCTCTCACACGTGGCGCGCGCTTAAGCGAGATTGCCGAGGATTTATGGATAAACATAATTTCCACGCGTTTCGCCGCTCGCTCTGATTTCGAATTTCCCTGTCAACAGTATGGCGATTCTCGTTCGGGCGCGCAATGCTTTCCATACATACATACACTCGGTTTTGCAACCTTCCTCTAATTTACACCATTTTTCGTTTTCGCAAACCCTGCACTCACACAAACAGTGCGGGTTATGTAAATTGAGCTTCACCATGTATCGATGGTTATCCATCTCTCTCGCACATTTATATGTACATATATATATATTTAGTCAAAAACTAGTCTGTCTGTATCGACAGATTCACTGATTACTAGTGACATATCGCCTTTTCACGATTCAAATGCAAATTACAACTTTATCATTATAGTGAGACTTGTGGGGCACTTTGAATTGGGTATTTCTATCAATAAGCATCGAGTTTTGCAGTTTTTCTTTAATTCTATTTGTTTTTATTGTGAAGAACTGTCAGGAAAAATTTTATTGCTTTTGGAAAGACAGTTTTCTGATTTATTTATCCAAACAGAGAAACGTTTTTATATTGAGTCGAATATAATTTATTTGAATGAAAAATATACACGGAGAGAGAATATATATTAAATTTTGCAAAAATATTTTTAATTTGGGGAAAAAGTGCAACAAAGCGAAATTTTGATATTAAAAATTCTAAACTTTAAAAATAGTTTTGTGAAATTTATTAAAGTTATATTAGAATTTAATTAATATTCTTGATATTTGATATAATTATACTAAATTTCACATATGTTTTTTTAAAGTTTAGTATTTTTTATATCAAAATTTCGCTTTGTCGCACTTTTTCTCCAATTTGAAAATATTTTTACAAAATTTAATATATATTCTCTCTCCGTGTATTTAATTTGAGTCAAGTATAATTTATTTGAGTCAAGTATAATTTATCTGAGTCAAATATAATTTAATCTGAGTCAAATATAATTTAATCTAAGTCAAATGTAATTTAATCTAAGTCAAATGTAATTTAATTTGTGTCAAATATATTTAATTTAAGTCAACTAGAAGTATATTTGCCACAGGGTCTACTAAATTTTTTACTTAAAGTGAAATATGGGTGATTCTCCATGAAACCAACAATTTGGTTATTGTTATTTTTTTATTTTTTTTCAATAAAAATAAAAATCATAATGTAAATTTTAAGTATGATAGTCAAGAATGAAATATCTGTTACGGACCGGACAAATTGTTTGAATTTTTTGTATTTTTTAAACAAAGTAACTGTTCACACATCCATGTAGCATAATTAGTTGCCATAGTTTTGTTATGTTAACAAAATTCATAGTTGAATTGATAGAAATTGTTTTTTGTTTAATTCAGGATTTAAAAATCTACTTCAGGAAATTTGGGCAGTAATTTATGGTAATTTACAGAAATTTATGGCAATTTATAGAAATTTATGGTAATTTATACAGTCATTTATAAAAATTGTGAGGTAATTCATAATATTATTACAAAACATAATTCAAGATTAGAAAGACTAATGCAGGAATTTTATAGTAATTTATAAATTTTTGAGGTACCTAAATAATTTTTTTTGAGTAAATAAATGAAAATTTTAAAAACTATTTTTTAAAATTTATGGAAATTTATAGGGTAATTTATGGAAATTTATGTTGTAATTTATGAAAATTTATGGAAATATATGTTGTAATGTTATAAATTATTTTAAATCATTTATCGTAATTTATTAACATAATTTAAATGAAAATAAATTCTTGGCAACTTTCAGAAATTTGTACGTTAATTTATGAAAATTTATAAAGTAATTAATGTCACAACTTACTAAAATTATAGTTTAAACAAGGTAACTTTTATTTGTTTAATTTTATTTGGAAAGAATTACAAAAATTGTTGTAATTATACACTTGTTTAAACCACAAGTTCAATGAAAGACAAAAAAGGCTTCACCATGACGCTGAGGCTTCAACATGACGCAAAATAAATACTGTTTTTTAAAATAAATTATTAGAAATTTTCAATCGGTTTCATATTCCTGTCTTTTATATTCACTGAAATAATACGACTATACATTATTTGCTAAAAAAAATTATTTTTTTTTTGATTTATTATAAAATATGTGAAGGCTTCACCTTGACGATTCTGTGATTCCCTGTACAAGGATGACGCTTAAAACGTAAAAAAAATGAAAAAAAGTATAACAATTTTTTTCTTTCGTAGTGAAACACTATTGAGGGAACTAAATTGTTGCTTGTACTAAAGAATACCGAAATTCTGATTTTATATTTATGAAATGTTTCAATTTTTTAAAAAGGCTTCACCATGACGCACAAAACTGGGGACAAGAAATAACATCAGAAAAAAAATTAAAAAATAATTTTTTTTTACAACCAATTTAATTTTTTCAATTTTACACACTTAGACATTAAAAAAATGTTATCAATCATTATTTTGATTTGAGAATTTGACTAAAAATATTTATTTTTGTTTTGTAACTGACCCTTGGGACAGGCTTCACCATGACGATTTGGCTCTTAAATTTGCATTTAAAAAAACATTTAACCTTAGAAATTAAAGTGGCTATAGGTTTTTGTTTGTAATCACCAGAGTTACTTTTTTACGTTGGATTCATTATTATATGTGCAATCTGTTTCTTAAAAAACACTAGGGACATGAAATTGTCGGTTTCGTGGAGAATCACCCATATACCGAAATTTTATATTTGCCTCAGAACCAACTAGATGTTTTTATTTGCCTTGAATAAAGTTTTATTTGACTCAAATATATGTTTTATTTATGTCGAATAAAAATTTTATTTAAAACAAATAAAAAGTCTAGTTGGTTCTGAGACAAATATACGTTTATTTAAGTCAAATAAAATATATTTTGGTTTAAATAATATTTTTCTCTGGGTGTATATTACTTGTGTCAAATTTAATTTATTTCTAAAGAAACATATTTATTTCAGTCAAATTTAAAATATACGGGTCTAATAAATATGTTTCTGTTGAAATATAATTTACTTAAATCAAAATTAATTATGTCAAATTTTAATTATTAGGGTTAAATATCATTTATAGGGGTAAAATATTAATTATTAAATTCCAAAATAATATATTTGTGTCAAATATTAGCTATTTGATTTAAATATAATATATTTAAGGCAAATATTAATTATTTGGGTAAAATATCATTTATTTAATTCAAATATCAATTATTTGTGTCAATTCTCATTTATTTGAGTCAAATATTAATTACTTAGTTCCAAAATAATTTATTGTAGTAAAATATCAATTATTTGGGTCATATATCATTTATTTATGTCAAATAACATTTAATTAAGTCAAATATTAATTATTTTTGTAAAATATAATTCACTTCAGTCAAATTTAAATTATTCGGGTCAAATAAATATGCTTCACTTAGAGAAATGGTATATTTGTCTCAGAACCAACTGGACTTTTTCTTTGTTTAAAATAAAATTTGTATTTGACATAAATAAAACATATATTTGAGTTAAATAAAATTTTATTTAAACTAAATAAAATTTATTTAAATATAGTTAAATATTAGTCAAATATTAATTATTTCTGTAAAATATAATTCACTTCAGTCTCAGAACCAAGTAGACTTTTTATTTGTTTTAAATAAATTTTATTTGTTTTAAATAAATTTTTTTTAGTTTAAATAAAATTTTATTTAACTCAAATGTATGTTTTATTTATGTCAAATATAAATTCTATTTTAAACATATAAAAAGTCTAGTTGGTTCTGAGACAAATATACGTTTATTTAAGTCAAATAAAATAGATTTGGTTTAAATAATAATTTTCTCTGGGTGTTCTGTTGAAATATAATTTATTTAACTGCAAATTAATTGAGCCAAATTTGAAATATTAAGGTCAAATATCATTTATTTGAATGAAATATTAATTATTTCGGTCAAATATCATTAATTGGAGAAAATTATTAATTAATTAGTTCCAAAAAAATTTATTTTAGTCAATTTTCAATTATTTAGGACAAATATAATTTATTTGTGTCAAATACTTATTCGTGTTAAATATAAGTTACAAGTCAAATATTAATTATTTCGGTAAAATATAATTTATTTAAGTCAAATTTAAATTATTAGGGTCAAATAAAAATGTTTCTGTTAAAATATAATTTGTTCAACTAAAGGAACTTATTTATTACAGTCAAATTAATTATTTAGTTCCAAAATAATATGTTTATCTCAAATATTAACTATTTGTTTTAAATACAATTTATGTGAATCAAATTTAAATTATTTGGCTTAAATATGATTTATTTGAATGAAATATTAACTCATTTGTTCAAAAATAAGTTTTCGGAGTCAAATATTAATTATTTAGTTCCAAAATAATTTATTTTAGTCAAGTTCAATTATTTGAGTCAAATATAATTTATTTGTGTCAAATATTAATTATTTCGGTAAAATATAATTATATAAGTCAAATATTAATTATCTGCATCGAATATACTTTGTTAAAGACAAATATAAATTATTTGGGTCAAGTATAGTTTATTTGAGTCAAATATTAATTATTTGGGTCAAATATTTTTTATTTAAATCATATATCATTTATTCGAGTCAGATTTCAATTATTTGGGTTAAATATTAATTATTCAGGACACATATTTATTTGAGTCGAATATTAATTATTTAGTTCCAAAATAACTTATTTGAGTAAAATTTCAATCTTTTTGGTCAAATATCTTTATTTGAGTCAATTATTAATTACTAGTGTCAAAAAAAATTTATTTCAGTCAAATAAGTCAAATAAGTTATTTGGTTCCAAAATAATTTTTTTTCAATGAAATATGAGTTTTATTTAAGTCGAAGAAAAATTTATTTGACATAGAGCCGAATTTCTTTACTTATTTCAAGTAGAATTCTATTTAGCACAAATAAAATTCGGATTTTTTGCTCATATTTGACTCAATTTTGAATACTTATTTTTTATGAAACAAGTAATCAGGTTAGTAAACAAAAAGTTTATTACATAATTATTCGACAGAAATGAAATGATAAATTCTATCATTTTTTCAATCAAAAAAAGTTATTTATACTCTGTACCAACGACCAATTGAAGTAAATTATAATTATATAGTACTTTGTTAATTAATAATTATAAATTAAAATTTGATTTTTAAAAAACTTTATTCATCAAAATTTAATTTAATTTAAATTTATTTAGTCTTAATAATGTTGAATTTACAAAACTATCTATTTTCAGAAAAAAAAATTATGAAAAAGAAAATTGAGTAACAATTGCTATCAGTGGATAACGTAAAGTAAATGTCGAAGTAAAACAAGTAAGTTTCAGTCGGACATTTTTATTTTGCAAACTTCCAGACAAAATCATTATTCTATATTATTTATTAGTTTTAGTATTTAATTTTTTATTTTTTATTCAAACGCAAGTGTAAAACCTGTTATTAAAAAATCATTTTTAAGTGAAACAGGCCAATTTTAGCCTGAAGTTTATCCATTTAGATAAAAAGAAAAACCAATAAATTAATAATAAATAAATGAATTTTTAGATAAAAATTGTTAAATATATTTTTTGTTTAAAATTTTTATTAACAAGCATGTGCCAAAAATTATATATTGAAATCTGTCCCTAAGTGATAGAAGAAAATTTTAATAAAACATTTATTTGTTCAAAAATTTTCGAACAAAACAGTTGTTTCTAATGTTTTTTATTTTACCTATATTTTAACTTTTTAATTGAATTATTATTCAATTGAATTAATAAAGTATTTTTATTGCTTTGTTCGAATATTAAATTTCTTTTTAGTATGAAAAATTGATATATTTTTAGGTTAAAAATATTCTGTTTTATTTTATTGCATATGGGCCAATTTTTTTGTAATTATTAAATGTCTATTTGATTTTTTAATGTTTTAAATTTTTTATTACTTTATTTCTACGATGCTTGCTTTTAGAAGTAGAGTTTGAAAAATTTGTAAGCTCTTATTTCAGTTTTATTAATTCTTTTATTTTTATCCATTATAAAAATTTATAAATTTAAAAGTTTTATTTAAGTTCCATTTTTATTCGGTTTATTCAGCTTTACTTTTTTATTCTGTTTTCGTATTCTCGATAGTATTATACCTTAATATCGACGATATAATTAATAATATAATGGTTTTATAATGAACGAATTTTTTTTTAAATGAGACTAATTAATTACATAATTAAGAATTAAGTAGGTAGTGTTATCAATGATTGCAAATTGTTACTTATTTAAGAAAATATTTAAAGTGGATATTGATTAGTATTATTGTGTTTCATTGAAGTGAAAGAATCAGTTTCTGGTTGAATTGTTAATTATTTTCATTATGAAATATTCTAAGATTTTATTTCGTCAACTTTATATTAAAAAAAGTGAATAAAAAAATTTGAAAATCACAATTTTTGCTAATTTCTAACTTATAAATATATAATAAATTCCGCACTAGAGATAATTACGAAATTGGAGATGTAATTTTTAAAAATTTATTTCACATCTCTCGTTCATTGGGGTTTTGTGATATTTATAAAAAATTTTTCCCTCTTTTTATTTTAAGCGCATAAATAATATTTACTATACTTTTATTCACATTGTAATAACAAAAATATTTATTTTTAAAAAAGTACTGTTTCGTTGGAAAAATGAAGGATATTAAATATTTTATTAATGCTTCAACGATTCGTATAAATTCTCGACTTTTTATTATATTTACTTTTTCATTTTTTGTTAATAAAGCTAGATTTATATATATTTATATGTGACATATTGCCAGGGGCCATTCACAGTTTTCAATATTTCACATAACAAAAGTTTAAATAGACTTTTAATTTAATAATTTAATATCCAAACTTAATTCAGTTCATTTGATATTTTAGTTTTTTTTAAATAAAGAATAAAATTATAAAATTTTAAAGGAAATACATTTTTTATTTAGACGTAAAATTAGTATTATTAGATTAATTTAATTTTAAATTTTAACTTTTAAGTTTATTAAAATTTTAGTTTTAATCAATATACTATTAGATTTTTTATTTTACGGATTTTAAAAGAATTAAAAATGAAAAATTAATGGAATTACTTTTGTCAGAAAATTTATTTAGATTTTTTTCCTAATTTGAAATGAATTTATTTCTTCTATTAACAATTAGTAAAAATAATTGCTATTTTGAATTAGTGAAAAATTTCTTTAATTTTAAATTATTTTTTCTAGGATTTTTAACTAAAATTCTTCTCGAAATCAACTATTTTTATTAATTTTTGAAAAAGTGCCTGAGAATTTGCAAAACACATTTCTTTAAAATTCAATTTTGCGAAATTTTCATTATTCGAAAATTCTTTACTTAAGTTAAATCCACTGTAAGACAAATTATAGAAATTTTCTTACAAAATTTAGAAAAAAAATTGCATTAATTATTATTTAGAATTTAATAATTATTTAGAATTATTTAGAAGTTTAGAAAAAATTTACTTATATAGATAATGGAATTTGGTCCAAAAATTTCTAAAAAAAAATCTCTCAAACTTTTAGGAAACTTATGAAACTATAGGAAAATGTCTGAGAATTTCAACAAATTTCAATAATTGAAACAATTTTTATACGACTTCAAATTAATTAAAACAAATAAAATTAAACTTTTTCAAAAAAATTAATTTTTAAAAAATTGACAGTAAAAAATAACAGAAAATCCAAATTTTTAAATATCTTAATTTGAAACATTTTCAAAATTGTTCAACGATTTAAGTACAAAAGAAAATAATTTTTTTGAATTATTGAATGTTTTTAAAAATTTAATTCTTATAATGATGTTTATCAACAAATTTTTAAATAATTGAAATCTTTTGATGAATTAAAATCTAGTTATTAAGAATAATTACATTTTTCGAAAAATTCGATTAAAATTGTATTAAAGACAATTAAAATTCTGCTATGCGCTTTATTATTTATGAAAATATTGAATTTATAAAAAAAAATTTTAATTTATTAAATTAATTTAATTATTGGTAATAAATTTATTTTTAAAAATTTAATAATTGAATTCATGTGTAATTTATAATAATTATTTATAAAAAATTAAAAAGAAAATAATAATAATAATAATAATAATAATATATTTAAAATTTTTTTTATTATTATTTATTTTTATTATTTATTTATTATAATTTATTTATAATTTATAATTTATAAAAATAATTAAATGTTTGAGTATGTAAATCAAATAATTTTTATTTGAATCAATTAAATAATATTTACTTCAAATACTGAAATATTTTATTCAAATAAAAATTATTTGTTTCAAGTAAATATCTATTTGATAATAGTTAAATAATCGGTTATTTGAATCAAATAAATTTTTTTTCAGTGTAACATTTAAATATCTTAATTAAAATCAACTGCACTTCTTTTGTTGAAAAAATCTAACTTTTTGTTATTAATTTCTATTAATTAAATAATTATTGTTTTTAAAATAAAGAACGTCATTTTTTTTATTTCCTTCATTAAAAGTTACATTATATTTTTAAGATTTACATTCGATACTTTTGAAAAATAGATTTTTTTCTAAAATATTGAATTTATTTTTTTTGTTTCGATGGTTATATATGCAAAATGTAATGCAGTTTAATGGACAAAATCTTAGTGTGAAATAAAATGACAAATCCTTTATATAAAGAAAATCGGCTTACAAAACTGAAGAAAACGGAAAAAGAATTTTGAATGAGAATCGAATGCTCGCCTTTTGTGTATTGGTCGTCGAATGAAACTAACCCGAGTTCGATAGTAATGTCGTTCCTCAAGGGAAGTCTTATCGTCTGTTTGCTTTAGTTCCCTTCGTCCATCTCCATTTCCCTAGCGCTTTTTATCGAGTTTTGATGTCTTCCTAGGTAACAGTTTGAGTCCCAGAGAAATTCTTTTATCACTGACGCAAAGTGCCCGCACGCTATACTTTCTTCAAAATGCACACTGTTATTCCACACTCGTCACTGAAAGAAAAGTGGAAAATTTTTTCTTTTTCTTAATAATAAAATATTCAATTTCATTTATATTTCCGATTTTTTTTTTCAAACTAAAAGGTTGTGTAATTTTTCGTGTCTTTTTTTATTTATTTAGTGCAGTTTGGTAAAATTTTACTCAATTAATTTCTATTGTTGTATTTTTTAGATTTTCTTTTTCTTTTCTTCAGTGAAAAAATAGAAATTAATATTTATTTGTTTTAAATAAGTGTAATTTAAATAATTCTATTTATTTCTGTCATATTTGTATCATTAAAATATTTTTTTGGTCTGAATAGAAAATACCTTTTAAAAAATTAATTTTATTATTACTTATTAATTATTCATTATTAACTATAATAAACAATAATAATTTGAATGTTCTTTCATTCATTCACTTTTTCTGTTACCCACTTTCTGAAATTAGTTTTTTCTTTTATTTCAGTTTTTTTGTGTATGCTTTTGTTTTTTTCATTTTAAAATTGTTTCTTTGACAAATCGAAAATATGCAAGTATTTTTCATGATTTATAATAAAATAATATTTATAATTAAAAATTTGAGCAGTGAAAAAATTGTGATTGGCAAATAAATTTTTATAATAAATTTCGTTTGACTAATGTAAATTATGTAAAATTTTTTTTATTTATTAAAAATATTATAAAATTAAAAATTGTTATTCATTGTTTAAAAATTATGAAATAAAGTATAAATAAATATTCTTTTCTAATGGAAAAAAAAATTTACATATTCCTGACTTTAAATATTTTTGTTGAAAATTCTCAATTTTCATAAGGAAATAATTCGCATCATTTCTATTTCTTAATTACAGATGTTCCTTGTTCCAATATAACTTCTTCAATATTATTTTCATCATTTCCATTCAATTATTATTTTCTAGGATTTTTAATTAAAATTCTTCTCCAAATAAACTATTTTTAATAATTTTTGAAAAAGTTCCTTGAGAATTAGCAAAAACATGTTGTTTGAAATTCAATTTTACGAATTTATGACTATTCAAAAATTCTTCAGTTAAATACACTGTGAGACAAATTTTAGAAATTTTCCCACAAAATTTATAAGGCAAATTCCACTAATTATTTGGAATTTAATAATTATTTAGAATTATTTAGAAGTTTAAAAAAAATGTACTAACATATATAATGGAATTTTTCCAAAAACTTCTAAAAAAAAAATCTTTTAAACTTTTAGGAAAATTTTGTTATAAAAATATAGGAAAATGCCTGAGAATTTGGAAAAATTTCAATAGCTGAAATAATTTATATGTAACTTCAAAATAATTTTAAAAAGAATTAAATTAAACTTTTCTAAAAAAACATAATTCTTAAAAATTGTCATCTAAAAGGAATAGAAAATCCAAATTTCAAATATTTTAAGTTGAAACCTTTTGAAAATTGTTCAGGTAGTTAAATACAAACAGAAAATAATTTATTGAAGAACTGAGTAATTTTTACAACTTATTTCTTATAAAGAATTTTATCTAAAAAATTTTAAATAATTTAATTCTTTTGATGAATTTTAATCAAGTTATTAAAAATAATTACAATTTTCGAGGAATTCGATTAAAATTGTTTTTAAAATAATTAGAATTTTGCGATGCGCTTTATTATTATTGTAAATAATTGAATTCCTAAAACAAATGTATTATTTTTAAATAAATTGAATTCATAAAAAATTGTACTGTTTATGAAATTAATTGAATTATTAAGAAGAAATTTATGAAAAAAATTTTAATAATTAAATTCTTTCGGGAAATTTATTGAAATATAGTAGATTTTGAAAATCATTCAGATGAGGAAAATTTTTGATAATAATTTAATTTTGGAGAAGAATTTTGTTATTTATGTAGATAATTATTTTGACTGATTATTTTAATTAGTATTTTTTGATAATTATTTTAATTTAGACGAGAATTTTTCTTCTAATTTTGAATGTTTAATTGAACTTTCGTAAGAAGAATTTGATTACTTTTGAAAATAATTGAATTTTGGAGAAGAATTTTGCAATTTATGTAGATAATTATTTTTACTAATTATTTTAATTAGTATTTTTTTCATAATTATTTTAATTATTGTTTTTTGATAATTATTTTAATTTTCCTGAGAATTTATCTTCGAATTTTAAATATGTAATTGAACTTTTGTAAGAAGAATTTTATTGCTTTTAAAAATAATGGAATTTCTGCAATCATTCGTAACTTTTCAAAAATTCAATTTTTTAAAAATGCTTTTAACTAAAATTTTCTTTACTTCCATTATTTTTAATAAAATTATTTAAATACATATTGACTAATTTAACTATATTTAAATTATTAACATTTTCTAAAAGGTCTAAAGTTTTGCAAAATTTCAAATTAAAACCTTTTTCAGTTCTTTTGTTAATGAAAAATTTAAACGTAACTTTTTTAAAATTTAATTAATTTGAAAATATTCAAGAAAAATTTGTATTAAATAATTTCTACATATTTTGTATTCATGCGATAATTTGTATGTAAAATTTTCAAATTCTGTTTTTATTTATTTTTAATTATATTATTATTTTTTTTATGAAATTATGAAATTATGATAATAAATTATTAAATTATAATTATACTAGCAAAATTATCCGCGCGCAAGCGCGCGGGAATGTTGTGCTGCAATGTTTATTGTAAACAATTTCAAGTCATTTTAATTTAAGTAATTTTTAAAGAAATACTTATTATGACACGTAACTGAAAAACTAATTAGAATTTAATTTTCAAAATATATTATACAGGGTGAGTGGGAAGTCGTGTACAATACTTTGTCCTGGTGTTCGGGACGATGAGTAGAAGCGGACTATTTTTTTGTTTTGTAAAATTTTATAGAAATTTTAAATTAATTTTGAGATTTAAAATTGCGATAAGTGACAATGGTGGGTAATTGTTCGGAGTCCATTGTCGATGTGCGACAAACTTCTCTGATTGTAGAAACCTGTGGAGTAGAAAAAACAAAAGCTCATCTTGAAAGTAAAATGTGATATTGGTTGGCTCTAGCGGAAAGTGATTTATTTGAAAAAATAAAAATCTTTTACAGGATAGAGCAAGAAAATAATTAAAATATTCTCTCTAAATCTGAATTAGTAGAATTCTACTAAGAATTAGTAAAATTTTACTAATTTTTTAGTAGTTTTCATGAACGACTTTTCACCTTTTTAATTAGTAGAATATTACTAATTTTTAGTAAAATTCTACTAATGTTTTAGTAGAATTCTACTAATTGAAAGTAACTTTTTCACTAAATGAATTAGTGAAACTGTTTTATCGACTATTAATAAAACAGTTCTACTAATTGTTAGTAGAATTCTACTAATAAATTAGTAACGCTCTACTAACAATTAGTAAAATTTTACTAATTGTTAGTAGAATTATTACTAAATCATTTAGTGGACGACTTTTCACCATTTCATTAGTAACTTTCTGCTAATTCAGATTTAGAGAGTTGTGTACAAAATTTAAAGCTGAGTGTAAATCTGCAAAAACTGATTGAAGGATTACTTAAAAGGTAGGTGCAAAATAATTACCAAAATGTGGGTTAAAATTAAATTTATTGAAAGAACAATAATAGTTTCAAAATAAGTTAATTGCTATTTTATAAAATAAAAATAAATAAGCCAATAATTTTTTAAAACAATAAATAATTAAAATAAATACAATAAATTAATAAATTATTTTTTAAAAATCCTCATTTATCTAATTTAGTCTTTCTTATTTTTTCAAAGACAATTTTTTTATGATTAAATTAAGAAAAAAATTTGGGTTTATTAAATAATTTTAATTAAATCATAACAATTATAATAAATAAAAAAATAATTTATTTAAATAGACTTATTTTGAAATAATAAAAGAAATTTATTTTTATTAAATTAATTTGTCTTTTTTGCATTTTATTTGCTATTACAATTAAAACACAACAATTATTCTCAATAAAATAACAAAATAAAATTTGTAAATGTTCATTTTAAATTTAAATTTAATTAAAAATTAAGATTTTAATTAAATTACACTAATTTATAATAATTGCACAATTCTTTTTGTGGAGAAATAAATGTTCGAACTTTGAAGTAAACAATTGTAAATGTTTGAATGAAATTAAAAATTAAAAAAAATTGACATAATTTAATTAATTTTTGAAGGTAAGTAAATACAAATTTTCTATTGCTTACAGTTTTTTTATTTTTTACAAAAAAAAATATTTATCAATTTCCAAAAAAGATCTTGACATCTGCTGCCCCCTCGAAATTTTTGTGGTTAATTGTTTTCTCCGTATTTATAATACCTGTTTAAAGTTTAAAAAAAATATATTATACAACTTTTAGAGTGACTTAATATTTTTTCTATCTTAAATAGTAAAAAAATTAATTATTTAGTAACAAATAATTTTATTATTATAATTTGTGGTTAATTTTTTTTATAAAAAACATCAATAAGCTGCTGCCATCTAGTGGCACTTTTTTTACTAACTCATGTAGTTGCAGGATTGGTACAACTATTCAACATAATAAGGTTAGGTTCCGTGTTTATTTGTGCCTGCGGTGCCGGCTTTTAAATTTTACGACTAAGTGAAGTGTAAGAATAATTATTTACAAGTTTTTATTGTGACTTTTTATAAAGAAGAAACAACAAATGTGTTTTAATATTTTATTATGTCAGAATTTTAAGTTTCCCTCCACAGAAATTTTACTGTGCATGTCAACATAAACATGGATCTTCTGGTCCAGAATACATTCAAATAACACGTGGTTAAAAGCATAATAAAAATATAATTGAGACAAATTTAAATTTCTGACACAAAAATAGTTTTAAAAAATGAAAAACGATGAAAATGCAAAATGTATTTTCAAATTTAAAGAGGAGTATACCTATTAATTTAAAATCAGATAAGTACACAAAACCTTCGTTTTCAATATTTTTAAATTAACGTATAAAATATGAACTTTTTAATTTATATAAATTATGAATTTTTTTTAATTTGTAATAAAAAAATATTATAAATAATTAAAATAAATTGTAAACAAATTTTTTTCAGATCAAAAGACTGCAAAAGTGGGCGCTCTGAACTTTTATTTCACCATGGTGGTTTTTTTCAATCCAAACTGCTTTAATTTTGTAAAGAAAAAAGAAAACAGTACTGACACAATAAGATAAATTGTTAATATTGACTTGAAAAAATAATGATTATAGAAAAATGGAAATTGTAAACCGTAGCAGCTCTGTAAGTAATAATTCTCGAGCATTTAGCTTCTTTTAGCACTTTTATTTCTTTAAACACCATCAACGCTTACTCATTTTGGTTTTTGCACGATGTGGCAGAGGTGAAACGGAACCCGTCTTCGACGAACAAAATGCACTCCAGGTAAAGTGTCGAAAAAAATTCCCTTTTCATTTCATTTGACAAAAGGTAAACAATTTTTCATAATTGAAATGAATAAAAAACAAAATTATAACATTAATTATAATTAAAAAACTGTTTTCTATTGGCAAAAAGTAAAACCGTTGAAAAATGCAAAAAATTTGAATTGCGTGAAAAATAGGAATATAACGACGCCATTTAATTTTAGAGCCCGAGGAATTAAAGACTGCAATTGAATGTTTACATATTGAAAGTTATAATGAATTGAGATGTCAAACAACGGAGAAGATACTGCAACTGATTTTAGGAGATGAAATTTAAAGTTGTAACAATACCGACGTTAGACAATTGTATTTCTTCCATTTTTGAGTAGTATTTTCTAAAGGTCTGGGATAGAGAGGATGAAAAACGAGAAGGCAAAGCAAGGTAAATTTTAAGGGGGAATTTTGTTTTTTAACGTCTTTTTTGCGACTTTAGTTTGGCCACGTGTCATTAAAATTTGAGAAATATCTAAAAAAAAATTTGTCAGTTAAGTCAGGAAAATGTCTGGGAAAAAAACATTTTTGTCATTAAAGTTAGCAAAATGTCAGGAAAAAATTTATTGGCAGAACAAATCACTGTTCTATAAACAGTGATTTCAAATGTCAGTAAATAATTGCCAGGAAAATTATTAAATTGAGTTTTGTGACCACACTTGATTTTGTATTTTATTTAGAGTAGATTCACTAACTGTTTTTTCCACTATGAAATGAAGGAAAATAAAATCGATGCAGAATTGACAGGCAAAATGGAAACCTGAAAATGTTAGGGTATTTAATAAACCTTGAAAATATCTGAAAAAGTAGGGAAATTTTGATCGAAATCCTGGAATGAATTTTAGTTAAAACTTCTAGAAATTAATATTTGTATTAAAAATTTTAATTTTTCATTCCTTTAACAAACAACTTTTTAAAATTTCTTTTTTTAATTTAATTCATTCAAAATAAGACTGCAAAATTTTCGAATAATTAATAAATTTTTGTAAAATTGATAAAAATTTATTATAAACATAAATATAATATTAAAATATATTTCTTTGACAAATTGAAATAAAACTTTCAAGATTAATTTTATATTTCCAGAAATTCGACGAAAATTGTGTTTTAAAAATAATTGAAATTCTGTCAATAATTTTATTAAAATTTTTGATTTTTTGTTATAAATTCTATTATTTATAAAGGAAACTCAAATTTTAAATAGAATTTTTGTATAGTTTTCACACGATTGGAATTGTTTCAAACAATTTATATTATTTTCAAAAATAATAAAATTCTTGAGATGAAATTTATTAAAATTTTTTGTTAAATGATTAAATTCTTTTTGTTAATATTTTCTTTAAATCCTAGACATTGAAAATAATTAAATTTTGACAAATGTTTTAAATTAAGTCAATTTCAGACACGTATTTTATTAAAGTTATAAAAAAAAAATTTCTCACCATTTAAATCATTTTCAGAATCTTTACTATTTGGTTTCGGTGACGACAGTTTAGTGTTCCCGTTTGATATCAAATTAATAAACTACTCTTAAAAATTTTCACCAATTCGAAATGTCTAATCACCATAAATATCTTTGGCACGTAACGAAGAAAGTTTATCAATCAAGAAAGCAATAACTAGTTATCATAAACATAAATTGAAAGAATGAATCCACGTTTTGTATTCTCGTCGATTAATTTTTGATAAAGTTTACAATTTTGGTGTACTGTGTGCTGTTGTCGTATGACATTTGAATTGAAATCATTTGCATATCGAAAATCAAAATAGGTAGATTCGCTAGATCCGAAAAAGTCTTACCTAATTGTCCTTACTCTGTCCTGCCCTAAATATTGCATTTAAAATTTTTAATGAATTATTTTTTATAATTTTACGAAATTGTTCTTGAAAATTTAATTCATTTATTACAAAAGTTAATTTTTTTACAACATTGTAACTTCAAAACTTAATGATTTCTCTTTAAAATTTTGAGGTAACTAAATTTTGTTATCTTTCACTGGGTCAATTTCTATATGTGTAATAAAAAAATAATTATTCATTTATTAATTACAAATAAATAACTTTTTCATATATATCCGTGTAGAAATTGAAAGTAGGACTTAGTAAGGCCCTGAATAGATGCCCTTTTGTTTAGTGAGGCGCAAACTAGGAAAATTAGTCAGGACCCTTCTAATTTCGTCACGCTTAAAATATCAGGTGATGATGTGGAAAGATAGAGGGGTTCTAACTAGATTACCTTGTCACTGCCTGAATAGAAAAGCATAATGTGGGGATTTATTTAGAGGGCCTCTTTAGCGCCTCATTAGTTTTTCTAAATACCGAAAGCAAAATTTATTTTTTACTATTTTTTTAATTACAATGTTTAATTTGTAATAATTTCTGTTTTATATCGATGGGATCGGAGAAAGAATAAATTTGAAAAAAAATCTATGAAGAAACGTTTGAGTACACAGGAAAATCAAGAATGAAAATATGTAGGGGAGTGTCAGTACGGTCGGGTCACTTTTTGACTTGTACCCATAAGGGGAGATTCCACAGAAATTAAGGTTTTTTTAAAAAAATTTTTTATAGGTAGTAAAATAAATATTTCTTAGCTAAACTTTTTTTACAATAAAATACTTGTGTTACAGTAATAAAAACCATTATTTATTTATTTATTTTTTTAATGGAGTCTTAGAAAATGGCTGCCGAAAGTGGTCCCCTCTAAAAGTTGTTTACATTTTTTCTCTGCGACAATTAATCTAAACTAAAAAAGTCAAAAATTTTCTTAATCTATACCATTATGGCTATCGTGTAAACTAGAACAAAAAAAATTTATTGAAAAATAACCAAATGGCAGACTTTTTAATTTTTCGACCATAATTTTTGCAACTTAACTTGTTTATAACTTTTATAAATATTAATGGATCTTAAATATCCTAGTTTACACGAAAACTACACATTCAAGGAGCATGCTGTCCAAATTGCAAGTTATTTCGTTGAAAATTATAAAAAAGAGAGTGTAAACAAGTTGAAAATGTGTAGTTTGGAGAAAAACGCGTTTAAAGTTTGAAGGACCAAATATACAAAAATTTAACTTAAAGTTATATACATAACCTTTGATATGTAACAGTAGACACTTCTTATTACTTAAGAACTACTCTTTCAAGCGGTGCGAAAAGAAAAAATGTAAATTTAAAAATAAACAAATTGCAGTTAGATAATTAATGAAAAAACATGAATTTTCGAGGTGGAAAGGTGATGTTATTCCTACTCTCCTGCTAGCGAGTCTATTCTTATCGCTTCAGACTATTTTTCCCGTATTTTTAGATAATCATACTAACCAAAAATTAAAAAAAATAATTTCGGTATTCAAAAAAAAAAAAATCAGTGGAATCTCCCCATAACTTCCGTTCTAGGCCGAATTTCACGTTTTCTGACATATGGTTGGAAAGATCTTCTAAAGTGGAATGTTTCTTCTCCCCGTCAGAAAATATTTGGGCAAAAATTGGAAAAGTTATAAACATTAAAAAAAATGTCGTTACGGTCGGTTCACCGTAGAAAATCAATGTGAAATGAAGGAATATTTCTAAAAATGTCCCGTCAATATTACAGAAGAATTCTGAAATGCACTTGAAAATGGAAAAAGGAAATGAAATAATTATATAAAAATTAATCTAAAAACATTCTCAGTAAACGAAACGTTTACAATACGTTATCGAAGGAGATGTGAAATAAGACTTTTTAAAATGTTTTACGAACGTTTTTCGAACATGAATATATTTTTTTTACTGTAAAATGACGTTCTTTACACATTACCTTAAACAAATGAATTTCCGATGTCAGAACGCACCATAATTGTAAAATAATGCGTCCCAACATGCACGATATAAAGTGACCCGACCGTAAGTTTCGCGTCCTTTTTATTTTTTTAGCACACAGACATAAACGCACGATATAAAAACCAAATAACATACCAAAGTATTAAAGGACTCTCTAATGAATAAATTTTATCAATTTAATTTATTGTTTGCATCTTCCATTTTGTTTAATTAATCTTTTTCGACACTAAGTAAAAATTTTTCTTAAAAAATTCACCACACATTTATGTTTTACGTTTGTACTGCTCGCGTACTTCATTCGAACTTAATGAAAGAGACATGAAAAGTTTTCTACCATTACTAAGAAGTATTTACATGCAATGGTAAATGGCACCACTTTGTTACAACTGAGAAACCTGAGGTGACCCAACCGTAAAGGTGCACCGACCGTAGTGACTCTCCCCTAATTACAATAATTATTTATTTAATATTCTTCAAGCAAAACATTTTTCTCTTATTGTAATTTATTTATTTAAATTTAAAAAATTGTGCAAGTATTAAATTATTATTTGAATTGTTGCTTTTAAATTGATTACTTTTAAAGATTAAAAATACAACAAAATTTTTCTTTTTTCAAATTATTCAAAACTAAATTTTTTTTCAATGTCATTTTATTAAAAAAATTTTTTTTATTTTTTATAATTTGTAATTTTTTTCCTAAATAAATTCGAAATTTTACGAATTTAATGTTTAGTCACAATCATTAAGAAATTTGTATAGACGTTCCTATAAAATATGGACCCATTTTCAAATTTTTTTTTATTATCTATTTGGTTTGATACATCAAATTATGCAGTTTCATTAATTTATCGGTAATTTGAGTGTTTAATTTCATTGCTTCTTAAGAAAAAAATAAAAAAGCCGATTTGTCGGTTCCTTGTAAACCCACACAGCAGCGCAACTTTCCTAAACAAGTTGTGAATTAAGATGTTCATTACATAAACATTTTGCTTCCTCTTTACGATAAGCAAACGATAACTCGAAGAGGTTTTAACAAATTCGGCTGAAAATTGCTAGGCATATTTATCATTGAAATATCTCGAAATGGATTGATTGACATTAAAAAATCTATAAAATATTTTTTTCTACTTTTTACAAAAAATTTTTTTAAATTGAATATTGAAGTTAATATATAATAAAATCTTATTCTTTGCATCAAGACGCATCGATTGGTATATACAGGGTGATTTTAAATTTCTAATACATGAGTAATGAATGTAAAGCTAGTAAAATTCTAAGACAGCCTTTACTAAAATTTTTGTCAAAAATTAAAGTAATTACAAATGAATTGCAATTGAAATTGTAATTATTTAAGCCAATGAGAAAGAGGCTATGGCTTGTCAAAATTATTATTATGTTACGAATAAAAGAGTCACCTTCACGTTGGAAACTTAAGTCTCACTGAAGACAAAAAACTGTCGGATAATTTGAATGGTACGAAAATAAAATTTTGAAGTACAGTCTAATAAAAAGTTTAAAAAGTAGTGAGAAATACATTAAAAGTAATATTCCCAAAAGAAATATTGCAATATTGTTAAGTGTTAATTGAAAAAAATAAGCCAGAAATTCCAATGGACGTATTATTCTATCGCAAAAGGTAAGTGAAAATTTTACGAAATACTTGAAAATTTAGGTTATCAAAATGTAAACAAAACCTTTTTACTTAAATTTAAATGATCGTTTATTTATATTTCATTACTTAGATTTAATTAATTATTAATTTAACTATTAATTTAATTTATTTCATCTGATTTTATTAATTATTAACTAATTAATAATTAGTTTCATTATTTATTAATTAGAAAAAAAGTTTTTAACAATAAGTGAGAATTAAATAAATAAATAAAATAAGCAAATTACATTACTTTTTGATAAAATAAATTATAAATTGGTTTTTAATTTTAAATTTATTATTCAAATATTTTTTTAAACATCCATCAGCAGCTGTCATCTTGTGGCACTGTTTATTACAACAAACTCTGTTTTTCTTTCCTGTTTATAAACATTTATTTTGCTTTGACATTTGTAAACAAAAGAAATTAAATAATTTTAATGTCCTCTTAATTTCAGTATTTCAATCAATTAAAAAAAAGGATCCTGAAATTAATCCTAGGATTAATTTCAGGATCCTTTTTTTTGGACCGTCAAAACGATTTTTGCATAAATAATTCTTCAATGAAATGACCATCATAGCGTTGAATAGTGTAATGGAAACCACATCGGATTTCTAATTCATAATTCTGAGTTCAACTCCCGGGTTCGATGAATTTTTTTTATTTATAATTAATTAATTAAACTAATTATAACTCTTTTCCTTATAAATAATTAATTTCTTTTTACTGCATTTAAATTTTTAAAAATTCAATAAAATTGGGTAATTTTATTATTTTTTGTATTCATTATGTTTCGAAACAAATTTTTAATATTCTACTTTATAATAAACAGTTTTCTAATGATCCGTCTGCTGCTCCCATCTAGCGGCGCTATTTATTTAAAAAAGAATTTCCGTGAATTGACACCTTACGTTTTTTAAGCTATTATGAAAATAAATGAAAATCACCAATTCTCTCAATTTATAAACGTTAAATTATTTTTGAGGTTAATCATGTACGCTTGTATAAAATATGAAAATTTTAAAAACTATTTTTTTTAAAACAAAATTTTTTAATTCGTAATTTTATTAAAAATGTGTTTTTTAATTGTAAAAAAAATCGTTGACTAAAATTTTCAACTTTTCCTATTTATGATTAATTATTGCTTTCTCGTAAAGGAAGCTTTCTATTTATTTAATTTACAAAATTCTTAAAAATCCTTTAAAGAAATTTTCTTTTATATCTGTGTATCCCGTTTTTTGTGAACATGATAACTCGAAGAGGTTTTAACGAATTGTCTAAGAATTGTTAGGTATATTTATCAAAATAATATCTCGAAATGCATGAATAGATTTTGAATAATGGCTAAAATATGGTGGAAATATGGGAGCAAAAAATTTAAATTTCTATTTTTTTAGAGTACGAAATATTGGAATTTTAAATTATGGCTAAAATAAGGGGAAAATATGGAAGCAAAAATGTAAAATTACTATTTTTTAGAGCAAAGAAAATTACAATTTTGTACTTTAGCGAAAACATGAGGAAAAAATGGAAGCAAAAAATTAAAATTTTTATTTTTTAGAGTAAAAAAAATTGGAAATTTATATTATGGCTAAAATATGAAGAAAATATGGGATCAAAAAATTTCAATTTGTCATAATTTAGAGTACAACAAATTTGCAATTTTGAACTGTAGCGAAAACATGGGAAAAATACACGAGCAAAAAGTTAGAATTTTTATTTTTTAGAGCAAGAAAAATTTGGAATTTTGAATAATTGCTAAACTATGGAGAAAATATTGGAGAAAAAATTAAAAATTTTCTTTGTTTAATGTACAAAAAATGTGCAATTTTCAACTGTAGTGAAAATATGGGGAAAATATGGTAGCAAAACATTTGAATTTTACATTTTTTTAGACTAAAAAAATTGGTAATTTTGAATTTTGGCTGTAATATGAAAAAAATATGGAAGAAAAAAACTCGAATTTTTCTTTCTTTAAAGTACAAAAAATTTGCAATTTCAAATTATGACTAAAATATGGCAAAAATATGGGAGAAAAAAAATAAAACTTTTTCATTTTAGAGTAAAAAAATGTCAATTTCAAGCTTCATCTAAAACATGACGAAAATATGGGAGCAAAAAATATGAATTTAAATTTTTTGTTTCCATATATTTACCAAGCTTTCGCCATGTTTTGGCTAAAGATCAAATCTGCAATTTAGTTCACATTAAAAATAAAAATTCTAATTTTTTGCTCCAATGTTTTTCCACATTTTAACCATAATTCAAAATTGTAATTTTTTACTTTAAAAAAATAAAAATTCTAATTTTTTGCTCCAATATTTTCCGTATGTTTTCGTTATAGTTCAAAATTATAATTTTTTTACCCTAAAAAATAAAAATTCTAATTTTTTGCTCCAATGTTTTTCCACATTTTAACCATAATTCAAAATTGTAATTTTTTACTTTAAAAAAATAAAAATTCTAATTTTTTGCTCCAATATTTTCCGTATGTTTTCGTTATAGTTCAAAATTATAATTTTTTTACCCTAAAAAATAAAAATTATAATTTTTTGCTCCAATTTTTTCCGTATGCTTTCGTTATGGTTCAAAATTACAATTCTTTTACCCTTTTTTTGCTCTCATATTTTCCCCGTGTTTTCGCTACAGTTTAAAATTTCAAATTTTTTTTAATCTAAAAAAAGAAAAATACTAATTTTTTTTTTCATATTTTTCCACATTTTAGCCATTCTTCAAATTTACAAATTTGTTGTACTCCAAAAAAAGAAAAATTCTAATTTTTTGCTCTCATATTTTCCCATGTTTTCGCTACAATTAAAAATTGCAAATTCTTTTTTACTCTAAAAAAATAAAAAATCTAATTTTTTGTTCTCATATTTTCCTTTTTTTGGCCATAATTCAAATTTACAAATTTTTTGTACTCTAAAAAAAGAAAGATTTTAATTTTTTGCTCTCACATTTTCGCTAAAGTTCAAAATTGCAATTTTTTTACTCTAAAAAAATGAAAGTTAAAATTTTTTGCTCTTATATGTTCCTCTTGTTTTTTCCAAAGTCTTATATTCCAAAAATAAAGAATTTACTTTTCCAATTTAATATTTTCTAAATAAATATTTTCCTTCTCTTCCATATTCCAAAAATCAAGAACATGCTTTTCTGATTTAATAGCTGCTTCCAGTGCCAGAAATCGTTTGACACGAAAAAGGCATCATTTTCCAGCGGTCTGTCAAGAAGATGATGAAAATGAAAGTCATGAAAGTGATGAAGAATATGTAAATAATAATAAAATAATAATAATAAAATAATTATTATTATTTCTAGGAAGTTGCAGAAACAACAACAAAAAATAAAAGGTTGGAAAACCTCAGAAAAAAATTCCATCAAGGCGAACCCCAAAAAAAACGAAGAAGCCATGATACTGATGCCGACTACAATTTTAAAAAGGATGAAGATAGAAGGGTAGTCTATGAAGTAAAATTATTAATAAAAAAAATAAATTAAAAAAAGTTAAATATGACTTGACTTTAAAGTAAAAAAGTAAAAAATTTATTAAATTGTATTTTTTAATCAAATTAAAAAACAACTGCCAAATTATATTAAAGTAGCCTTTTTACATTTGTGTTCATTTAATGAATACAAATTGTTTAACAAAAAAGTTTAAAAATAGTTATTTATGATACAAGTGCGTAAAGTAAGTGATTTTACGAGTGTGACATTTGCAGCACGAGCCGAAGGCGAGTGATGCAAATCACACGAGTATAATTAACTTTATGCACGAGTGTCATACAACATTTTTTGCAACATTAGAACAACTAAACTGGTAGCACTATTGACAATATTACTGAATGTTTAGGTGTAGTGGTTGAATTGTTGAATGAAATTTTCTTGAAGCTAAAATAAAAAAATGTGATTGTAAATTGTTGTTTTAAAGCTTTATTTCATAGTTTCTCATCAAACAGTCACAAGAATGTGTAAAGTAATCATTTTACGCACTGAAAATCACTTTATATACTGTAATTTACTTTACGCATTACTAGCGGTGTGTAAAGTAAAACTTTACACACCGCTATAATAAAAAAATACTTTACATACTGTTTTTAGTGTGTAAAATTCAATTTTACAGGTTAGTGTTGCAAAAAATATATTTTTTTACAATTTTTCAATTTTACGATTCCAATAATTTAGCTATTTTTAATAGTATTAAGTTTAAGAGTAGGTCAATCGATAATTATTTAATGATCTACAATTTGGTTATGAAAATTTTAATGTTTCTCTTATAGGGGAGACCGGGGTTACTTGGCGCAGGGTTTGCTTAGCGAAGTCGAGTTTTTTTGAAATTTTTGAGTTGAATAATTTTTTCTCTCCACTCGAGTTGAAATACTTAATAAACTCTAAGTTTGTACAAAGTTTTATTTTTATTCATTAATTATTGTGGCGTATAGATTAAAATAATTGATTTTGGTACTCGAAAGTAAATTTTTGACGTCCTCATTTTTTTGTTATATCTTTTTAAGAGTTTTGAGCTTTAACTATTTGTTTTCAAGGGACAGTAAAGAATTTTTGATTTTTATTAATGTTATTAACAAAAACTTTATAAATATATAAAAAGTACCTCCGGGGTTACTTGACGCGGTTTAGCTAGGGTTACCTGGCGCGCTCGAACTGAGAGAAATCTGCTACGTCGGCAGTGTATAATAAACAGCATCACTCACGAGTTCAGTCACAACATTTATATTTCTATGATAAAAGTTTCGGGTTAAATGTTGTTAATAGGGGAAAGGTGTACGAGATGATTCCCCTAAGGGAGAATGACCATTATTTAAAGAAAAATCAACATTCTCGAGTTTTTTTTGTACGAACTAGTAGATAATGAATCTATCTAACTTTACTGATTAGAAATATATGCAGCTAATTAATCTTTTAGAAGTAAATTTAATTTTTCTAAAACTTTACAAAAGGATCATCTTGGACACCGGGGTGTCCAAGATGATCCGTACACGGAAAAAAATTTCAGGACGCGAACGAGAAATATTGGGAATATAATTAAAATAAAGAACAACATAACCAACGTTGTGAATTAAACTTAACTACATTAGACAAAAGTTTAGCCAATTCAGTGATAGTGAGCTTTGGTTGAGTGCAATTCGTCAGCCATATTGGAATTTCTGACAGCATAAACATTGAGTTTTCAGTTTTAAAACATAGTATTAATTTCAATAATATACTTAAAAATTTTTGTAATTTGAAACATACGATTGAAAAAATTTAAAATGAGCATTTAATTTTACTTTTTACGCAATTAAAATTGGTTCTGTCATAGGTTGTTTTCAAGTAAAATTCAATATCGCCATTCTAACGATAATGACAATATCGCTCGCTCGTTTTTGACGAAATGTTTGGCTGTTATAGCGAAAAATTTCTCCATTTCAGTTGTACTTTTTTTTCCGTGTAGGTTTATCTTAGCCCAATTATTGGAAAAAGAGACTAAATTGAAGGAATAACATGTATCAATATTGAATATGTATTTTTAAGCCATAAATGCTTTTGAACACTCACCACGATTCGTTTTCCTATTTTATAATTACGTGTCATTTTCTACTTCAAGAAATTTAATATAATAAATGTAGATTTTAACTTTTTGTATTAACTAAGTTAGTTTTCATAACAAAAACATATAAGAAGTGAGAAAAATTGAATTTTTTATTAATACTAAAAAATTCAGTTTAAGGTGAGATAAAATACATGGGAATCAGGGGCGATCATCTTGTACACACATTGAGGGATCATCTTACCCCAAATGAAACTAATTTTTAATTTGTTTATACCTTAACCTACAAACTTTGGTAGTCCAAAGTAACAATCAGAACACTTAATTGAAGGTATACTGAAGCTATCAGTACTAGAAACTTTGAATTCTAGCTTCTACAACAAAAGTTACCTTAGTTCAAAGTTTAGCTTTCCTTAAATCAAAACTATGAAATTTAAATTTTTTCCAATTAAATTTTTTTAACGACGTGTGTTATCATGACAGTTTGACTGATTCATAGGTATGTCATTGGCAACGTATTACCGTTTTTACCTGCACGATAACGCTAATAGGGTCTCCAAAGTTCGAAAGAATCATCTTGCCCCAGGGGATCATCTCGTACACCTTTCCCCTACTGCTTAAATAATGAGTAATTACAAGAGAAAATCTGTTAACGAGCCAATACAACAGGATGTATTGATAAGAGCAGTGAAGGAAATTAAAATTAATTAAAAAAGTGTACGTGGAACTGCGAAAGATTTTGGCATAGGCCAGAAACATTAATTTTGACTCTGGAATTCGAAAAAATACTATTAAATAAGAAATTCAATTAAATGTGTAATAAATGTTAATAAAATTATTTGATAAAGTTTAATATTATGTAATTTATATATTCCTAAGTACCAAAACATAAGCCTGTTTAAAAAATTTGAGTGAAGGATACGTTTTTTATAAATTCACAGAGTATATTTTATAAAAGTTTATATAATTTTACGATTACACAAAAAATGTTCTTAATTGTAATGAAATATTATCCTTTTTAAATTTTTTTATTAAAAAATGATAGTAAAAAACTTATTTTACTATATCATACAGGGTGATTAGGTTTATATGGAAAATAAAGTATGGTTTGAAAAAGGAAGAAATTTAAAGGAGGACCATTTGTTTAGAATTTGCAATTAAAAAATGTAGATTAAAGAAAATAAAATTAGAATTTGAATAAATATTGAGAGGTTTGGTCGCCAATTTTTCCTTGCGTCAAACTTCTCTTTGTACAAAAAAGTAAATCGATGAAAAAGACAATTGACAAACATCCGTTTGATAGAATTGATTTTATTGGTTGGATTAGGAGAAAGTAACTAGAATGGAAAAAAATATTTAAAAAATAAATATTTGAAATTAATTAATTTGTTGAAATTATTAATTATTAAATTGGAATAATTACTAAAAATTGAAGCTTTTTAAATGATAGAAGTAAGTGTTTTCAGCATTCTTTTAAAATGAAAGGTAAGTTGAAAAATAATAAATTTAAATAATATTAAATAATTTAAATTCTCCTTACTAATTAAATTAATTATTATTAATTAATTTTAAATAAAAAAAACTAGCCTAAATAAAATGTGAAAAATAATTTCAGTGAATTGTTTAACATAAGGTAAGTGCAAATAAATTTATTTAATTTAATAAACTTTCCAGGTTAAGTAGGTTTAACTTGTAAACATTTTACATTTGTTATGAAAATAAAAAAAAACATTACAATAAATAATTACGGCTCTGTAAAAATAAATAATGCTTATAAAACAAGACGAAATAAAGTGTAAATTTATTAATTTAATTTATTATTATTAATTTCATTTCTTATTGCTTATTAATTAATAACTAATTATTTATTTATTACAAAAATATTTTAATATTTTTTTAATCAAATAAGCAGTAAATAAAAATAAATAATTAAATAAAATTAGAAAATTCAAATACTTTTTAATTAATTAAAATATAAAATGAAATTCAACATTTTACATTTGATTAATTATTTTTCTATTTGTCCATTAGCAGCATTTTTTTGAGGACGTATTTTAGGACTTGTAGGTTCATTTTTTTGAGGACGTATTTAAAGACCTGTGCTTTTTTTAGGACATTATTGAGGACCTGTGCATTTATTTTTTTGAGGAAGTATTTGAGGTCCTGTGCATTTATTTTTATGAGGACGTATTTAAGGATCTGTAAATTTATTTTTTTGAGGACGTATTTGAGAACCTGTGCGTTTTTTTTAGGACGTATTTGAGGACCTGTGCATTAATTTTTTTGATGACGTATTTAAGGACCTGTGCGTTATGTTTTGAGGATGTATTTGAGGACCTTTGCATTTATTTTTTTTAAGCGTATTTAAGGACCTCTACATTTATTTTTTTGAGGCGTATTTGAGGATCTATGCATTTATTTTTTTGAAGACGTATTTAAGGACCTGTGCGTTATGTTTTGAGGACGTATTTGAGGACCTTTGCATTTATTTTTTTTAAGCGTATTTAAGGACCTGTACATTTATTTTTTTGAGGAAGTATTTAAGGAACTGTGCATTTATTTTTTTGAGGACGTATTTAAGGACCTGTACATTTATTTTTTTGAGGACGTATTTGAGGACCTGTGCATTTATTTTTTTGAGGACGTATTTGAGGACCTGTACATTTATTTTTTTAAGGCGTATTTGAGGACCTGTACATTTATTTTTTTGAGGCGTATTTGAGGACCTGTGCGTTTTTATGAGGACGTATTTGAGGACCTGTGCATTTATTTTTTTGAGGACGTATTTGAGGACCTGTTCGTTTTTTTTGAGGACGTATTTGAGGTCCTATGCAATTTATTTTTTGAGGACGTATTTCAGGACCTTTTCGTTTTTTTAGGACGTATTTGAGGACCTGTGCGTTTTTTTGAGGACGTATTTGAGGACCTGTTCGTTTTTTTTGAGGACGTATTTGAGGTCCTATGCAATTTATTTTTTGAGGACGTATTTGAGGACCTGTTCGTTTTTTTAGGACGTATTTGAGGACCTGTGCGTTTTTTTGAGGACGTATTTGAGGACCTGTGCATTTATTTTTTTGAGGACGTATTTGAGGACCTGTTCGTTTTTTTTGAGGACGTAATTGAGGTCCTGTGCAATTTATTTTTTGAGGACGTATTTGAGGACCTGTTCGTTTTTTTAGGACGTATTTGAGGACCTGTGCGTTTTTTTTGAGGACGTATTTAAGGACCTGTGCGTTTTTTTGTGGACGTATTTGAGGTCCTGTGCAATTTATTTTATGAGGACGTATTTGAGGACCTGTGCATTTCTTTTTTTTGAGGCGTATTTGAGCACCTGAACATTTATTTTTTTGAGGCGAATTTGAGGATCTGTGCATTTATTTTTTTGAAGACGTATTTCAGGACCTGTGCGTTTATTCTTATGATGACGTATTTGAGGACCTGTGCATTTATTTTTTGAGGCGTATTTGAGGATCTGTGCATTTATTTTTTTTAGGCATATTTGAGGACCTGTGCGTTTTTTTGAGGACGTATTTGAGGACCTGTACATTTATTTTTTTGAGGCGTATTTGAGGACCTGTACATTTATTTTTTTGAGGCGTATTTGAGGACCTGTTCGTTTTTTTTGAGGACGTATTTGAGGTCCTATGCAATATATTTTTTGAGGACGTATTTGAGGACCTGTTCGTTTTTTTTAGGACGTATTTGAGGACCTGTGCGTTTTTTTGAGGACGTATTTGAGGACCTGTGCATTTATTTTTTTGAGGACGTATTTGAGGACCTGTTCGTTTTTTTTGAGGACGTATTTGAGGACCTGTACATTTATTTTTTTAAGGCGTATTTGAGGACCTGTGCATTTATTTTTTTGAGGACGTATTTGAGGACCTGTTCGTTTTTTTTGAGGACGTATTTGAGGTCCTATGCAATTTATTTTTTGAGGACGTATTTGAGGACCTGTTCGTTTTTTTTAGGACGTATTTGAGGACCTGTGCGTTTTTTTGAGGACGTATTTGAGGACCTGTGCATTTATTTTTTTGAGGACGTATTTGAGGACCTGTTCGTTTTTTTTGAGGAGGTAATTGAGGTCCTGTGCAATTTATTTTTTGAGGACGTATTTGAGGACCTGTTCGTTTTTTTAGGACGTATTTGAGGACCTGTTCTTTTTTTTGAGGACGTATTTGAGGACCTGTTCGTTTTTTTTGAGGACGTAATTGAGGTCCTGTGCAATTTATTTTTTGAGGACGTATTTGAGGACCTGTTCGTTTTTTTAGGACGTATTTGAGGACCTGTGCGTTTTTTTGAGGACGTATTTGAGGACCTGTACATTTATTTTTTTGAGGCGTATTTGAGGACCTGTACATTTATTTTTTTTAGGCGTATTTGATGACCTGTGCGTTTTTTAAGTAAGTATTTGAGGACCTGTGAATTTTTTTGAGGACGTATTTAAGGACCTGTGCGTTTTTTTCTAAGGACGTATTTGAGGACCTGAGCATTTATTTTTTGAGGACGTATTTGAGGACCTGTTCATTTATTTTTTTGAGCCGTATTTAAATACCTGTACATTTATTTTTTTGAGGACGTATTTGAGGACCTGTGCATTTATTTTTTGAGGCGTATTTGAGGACCTGTACATTTATTTTTTTGAGGCGTATTTGAGGCCCTGTGCGTTTTTTTGAGGACGTATTTGAGGACCTGTTGGTTTTTTTGAGGACGTATTTAAGGACCTGTGCATTTATTTTTTTGAGGACGTATTTCAGGACCTGTACATTTATTTTTTTGAGAACGTATTTGAGGACCTGTGCATTTATTTTTTTGAGGCGAATTTGAGGACCTGTACATTTATTTTTTTGAGGACGTATTTGAGGACCTGTGCATTTATTTTTTTGAGGACGTATTTGAGGACCTGTTGGTTTTTTTGAGGACGTATTTGAGGACCTGTGCATTTATTTTTTTGAAGACGTATTTGAGGACCTGTGCGTTTATTCTTATGATGACGTATTTGAGGACCTGTGCATTTATTTTTTTGAGGCGTATTTGAGGATCTGTGCATTTATTTTTTTTAGGCATATTTGAGGACCTGTGCGTTTTTTTGAGGACGTATTTGAGGACCTGTACATTTATTTTTTTGAGGCGTATTTGAGGACCTGTACATTTATTTTTTTGAGGCGTATTTGAGGACCTGTGCGTTTTTTTGAGGACGTATTTGAGGACCTGTGCATTTATTTTTTTGAGGACGTATTTGAGGACCTGTGCGTTTATTTTTTTGAGGACGTATTTGAGGACCTGTACATTTATTATTTTGAGGACGTATTTGAGGACCTGTACATTTATTATTTTGTGGATGTATTTGAGGACCTGTGCATTTATTATTTTGAGGACGTATTTGAGGACCTGTGCATTTATTTTTTTGAGGATGTATTTGAGGACCTGTACATTTATTTTTTTGATGCGTATTTGAGGACCTGTACATTTATTTTTTTGAGGCGTATTTGAGGACCTGTGCTTTTTTTTGAGGACGTATTTGAGGACCTGTGCATTTATTTTTTTGAGGACGTATTTGAGGACCTGTACATTTATTTTTTGAGGACGTATTTGAGGACCTGTTCCTTTTTTTTGAGGACGTATTTGAGGACCTGTGCGTTTTTTTTGAGGACGTATTTGAGGACCTGTACATTTATTTTTTTGAGGTGTATTTGAGGACCTGTACATTTATTTTTTTGATGCGTATTTAAGGACCTATGCGTTTTTTTGAGGACGTATTTGAGGACCTGTGCACTTATTTTTTTGAGGCGTATTTGAGGACCTGTGCATTTATTTTTTTGAGGCGTATTTGAGGACCTGTACATTTATTTTTTTGAAGACGTATTTGAGGACCTGTGCGTTTATTCTTTTGATGACGTATTTGAGGACCTTTGCGTTTTTTTGAGAACGTATTTCAGGACCTGTGCATTTATTTTTTTGAGGACGTATTTGAGGACCTGTTCGTTTTTTTGAGGACGTATTTGAGGTCCTGTGCAATTTATTTTTTGAGGACGTATTTGAGGACCTGTTCGTTTTTTTTGAGGACGTATTTGAGGACCTGTGCGTTTTTTTTGAGGACGTATTTAAGGACTTGTGCGTTTTTTTTTTGAGGACGTATTTGAGGTCCTGTGCAATTTATTTTTTAAAGACGTATTTGAGGACCTGTGCATTTCTTTTTTTGAGGCGTATTTGAGCACCTGTACATTTATTTTTTTGAAACGTATTTGAGGATCTGTGCATTTATTTTTTTGAAGACGTATTTGAGGACCTGTATATTTATTTTTTTGAGGACGTATTTGAAGACCTGTGCATTTATTTTTTTGAGGCGTATTTGAGGACCTGTGCGTTTTTTTTAAAGACGTATTTGAGGACCTGTGCATTTTTTTGAGGACGTATTTAAGGACCTGTGCGTTATGTTTTGAGGACGTATTTGTAGACCTGTACATTTATTTTTTTGAGGCGTATTTGAGGACCTGTGCGTTTTTTAAGGACGTATTTGAGGACCTGTGAATTTTTTTGAGGACGTATTTAAGGACCTGTGCGTTTTTTTTCTAAGGACGTATTTGTCGACGTGAGCATTTATTTTTTGAGGACGTATTTGAGGACCTGTTCATTTATTTTTTTGAGCCGTATTTAAATACCTGTACATTTATTTTTTTGAGGACGTATTTGAGGACCTGTGCATTTATTTTTTGAGGCGTATTTGAGGACCTGTACATTTATTTTTTTGAGGCGTATTTGAGGCCCTGTGCGTTTTTTTGAGGACGTATTTGAGGACCTGTGCATTTATTTTTTTGAGGACGTATTTGAGGACCTGTTGGTTTTTATGAGGACGTATTTAAGGACCTGTGCATTTATTTTTTTGAGGACGTATTTCAGGACCTGTACATTTATTTTTTTGAGAACGTATTTGAGGACCTGTGCATTTATTTTTTTGAGGCGAATTTGAGGACCTGTACATTTATTTTTTTGAGGACGTATTTGAGGACCTGTGCATTTATTTTTTTGAGGACGTATTTGAGGACCTGTTGGTTTTTTTGAGGACGTATTTGAGGACCTGTGCATTTATTTTTTTGAAGACGTATTTGAGGACCTGTGCGTTTATTCTTATGATGACGTATTTGAGGACCTGTGCATTTATTTTTTTGAGGCGTATTTGAGGACCTGTGCGTTTTTTTGAGGACGTATTTGAGGACCTGTGCATTTATTTTTTTGAAGACGTATTTGAGGACCTGTGCGTTTATTCTTTTGAGGACGTATTTGAGGACCTGTTCCTTTTTTTTGAGGACGTATTTGAGGACCTGTGCGTTTTTTTTTTTGAGGACGTATTTGAGGACCTGTACATTTATTTTTTTGAGGCGTATTTGAGGACCTGTGCGTTTTTTTGAGGACGTATTTGAGGACCTGTGCATTTATTTTTTTGAAGACGTATTTGATGTCCTGTGCGTTTATTCTTTTGAGGACGTATTTGAGGACCTGTGCGTTTTTTTGAGGACGTATTTAAGGACCTGTGCATTTATTTTTTTGAGGACGTATTTGAGGACCTGTACATTTATTTTTTTGAGGACGTATTTGAGGACCTTTGCATTTATTTTTTTTAAGAAGGTATTTGAGGACCTTTGCATTTATTTTTTTGAGGACGTATTTGAGGACCTGTGCATTTATTTTTTGGAGGAAGTATTTGAGGAACTGTGCATTTATTTTATTAAGGATGTATATGAGGACCTGTGCATTTTTTTTGAGGACGTATTTAAGGACCTGTGCGTTTTTTTCTAAGGACGTATTTGAGGACCTGAGCATTTATTTTTTGAGGACGTATTTGAGGACCTGTTCGTTTTTTTGAGGACGTATTTGAGGACTTTTGCATTTATTTTTTTGAGGACGTATTTGAGGACCTGTAAATTTATTTTTTTTGAGGTCGCATTTGAGGACCTGTACATTTATTATTTTGAGGACGTATTTTAGGACATGTGCATTTATTTTTTTGAGGACGTATTTGAGGACCTGTGCGTTTATTTTTTTGAGGACGTATTTGAGGACCTGTACATTTATTATTTTGAGGACGTATTTGAGGACCTGTACATTTATTATTTTGTGGATGTATTTGAGGACCTGTGCGTTTATTTTTTTGAGGACGTATTTGAGGACCTGTACATTTATTATTTTGAGGACGTATTTGAGGACCTGTACATTTATTATTTTGAGGATGTATTTGAGGACCTGTACATTTATTTTTTTAGGACGTATTCGAGGACCTGTACATTTATTATTTTGAGGACGTATTTGAGGACCTGTGCTTTTATTTTTTTGAGGACGTATTTGAGGACCTGTACATTTATTATTTTGAGGATGTATTTGAGGACCTGTGCATTTATTTATATGAGGACGTATTTGAGGACCTGTGCGTTTTTTTGAGGACGTATTTGAGGACCTGTGCATTTATTTTTTTGAGGACGTTTTTGAGGACCTGTGCGATTATTTTTTTGAGGAAATATTTGATGACCTGTGCGTTTATTTTTATGAGAACGTATTTGAGGACCTGTGCATTTATTTTTTTGAGGCGAATTTGAGGACCTGTACATTTATTTTTTTGAGGACGTATTTGAGGACCTGTGCATTTATTTTTTTGAGGAAGTATTTGAGGACCTGTTGGTTTTTTTGAGGACGTATTTGAGGACCTGTGCATTTATTTTTTTGAAGACGTATTTGACGACCTGTGCGTTGATTCTTATGATGACGTATTTGAGGACCTGTGCATTTATTTTTTTGAGGCGTATTTGAGGATCTGTGCATTTATTTTTTTTAGGCATATTTGAGGACCTGTGCGTTTTTTTGAGGACGTATTTGAGGACCAGTACATTTATTTTTTTGAGGAGTATTTGAGGACCTGTACATTTATATTTTTGAGGCGTATTTGAGGACCTGTGCGTTTTTTTGAGGACGTATTTGAGGACCTGTGCATTTATTTTTTTGAGGACGTATTTGACGACCTGTGCATTTATTTTCTTGAGGACGTATTTGAGGACCTGTACATTTATTTTTTGAGGACGTATTTGAGGACCTGTACATTTATTATTTTAAGGACGTATTTGAGGACCTGTGCATTTATTTTTTTGAGGACGTATTTGAGGACCTTTGCATTTATTTTTTTCAGGACGTATTTGAGGACCTGTATATTTATTTTTTTGAGGACGTATTTGAAGACCTGTGCATTTATTTTTTTGAGGCGTATTTGAGGACCTGTGCGTTTTTTTTAAAGACGTATTTGAGGACCTGTGCATTTTTTTGAGGACGTATTTAAGGACCTGTGCGTTATGTTTTGAGGACGTATTTGTAGACCTGTACATTTATTTTTTTGAGGCGTATTTGAGGACCTGTGCGTTTTTTAAGGACGTATTTGAGGACCTGTGAATTTTTTTGAGGACGTATTTAAGGACCTGTGCGTTTTTTTCTAAGGACGTATTTGAGGACCTGAGCATTTATTTTTTGAGGACGTATTTGAGGACCTGTTCATTTATTTTTTTGAGCCGTATTTAAATACCTGTACATTTATTTTTTTGAGGACGTATTTGAGGACCTGTGCATTTATTTTTTGAGGCGTATTTGAGGACCTGTACATTTATTTTTTTGAGGCGTATTTGAGGCCCTGTGCGTTTTTTTGAGGACGTATTTGAGGACCTGTGCATTTATTTTTTTGAGGACGTATTTGAGGACCTGTTGGTTTTTTTGAGGACGTATTTAAGGACCTGTGCATTTATTTTTTTGAGGACGTATTTCAGGACCTGTACATTTATTTTTTTGAGAACGTATTTGAGGACCTGTGCATTTATTTTTTTGAGGCGAATTTGAGGACATGTACATTTATTTTTTTGAGGACGTATTTGAGGACCTGTGCATTTATTTTTTTGAGGCGTATTTGAGGATCTGTGCATTTATTTTTTTTAGGCATATTTGAGGACCTGTGCGTTTTTTTGAGGACGTATTTGAGGACCTGTACATTTATTTTTTTGAGGCGTATTTGAGGACCTGTACATTTATTTTTTTGAGGCGTATTTGAGGACCTGTGCGTTTTTTTGAGGACGTATTTGAGGACCTGTGCATTTATTTTTTTGAGGACGTATTTGAGGACCTGTGCATTTATTTTCTTGAGGACGTATTTGAGGACCTGTACATTTATATTTTGAGGACGTATTTGAGGACCTGTTCCTTTTTTTTGAGGACGTATTTGAGGACCTGTGCGTTTTTTTTGAGGACGTATTTGAGGACCTGTACATTTATTTTTTTGAGGCGTATTTGAGGACCTGTGCGTTTTTTTGAGGACGTATTTGAGGACCTGTGCATTTATTTTTTTGAAGACGTATTTGAGGACCTGTGCGTTTATTCTTTTGAGGACGTATTTGAGGACCTGTGCGTTTTTTTGAGGACGTATTTAAGGACCTGTGCATTTATTTTTTTGAGGACGTATTTGAGGACCTGTACATTTATTTTTTTGAGGACGTATTTGAGGACCTTTGCATTTATTTTTTTTTATTAGGTATTTGAGGACCTTTGCATTTATTTTTTTGAGGACGTATTTGAGGACCTGTGCATTTATTTTTTGGAGGAAGTATTTGAGGACCTGTACATTTATTATTTTGAGGACTTATTTGAGGACATGTGCTTTTATTTTTTTCAGGACGTATTTGAGGACCTGTGCGTTTATTTTTTTGAGGCGTATTTGAGAACCTGTAAATTTATTTTTTTGAGGACGTATTTGAGAACCTGTGCATTTATTTTTTTGAGGACGTATTTGAGGACCTGTGCGTTTATTTTTTTGAGGACGTATTTGAGGACCTGTACATTTATTATTTTGAGGACGTATTTGAGGACCTGTACATTTATTATTTTGTGGATGTATTTGAGGACCTGTGCATTTATTATTTTGAGGACGTATTTGAGGACCTGTGTATTTATTTTTTTGAGGATGTATTTGAGGACCTGTACATTTATTATTTTGAGGATGTATTTGAGGACATGTGCATTTATTTTTTTGAGGACGTATTTGAGGACCTTTGCATTTATTATATTGAGGACGTATTTGAGGACCTGTGCATTTATTTATATGAGGACGTATTTGAGGACCTGTACATTTATTATTTTGAGGACGTATTTGAGGACCTGTGCATTTATTTTTTTGAGGACGTATTTGAGGAGCTTTGCATTTATTTTTTTGAGGACGTATTTGAGGACATGTACATTTATTATTTTGAGGATGTATTTGAGGACCTGTACATTTATTTTTTTAGGACGTATTCGAGGACCTGTACATTTATTATTTTGAGGACGTATTTGAGGACCTGTGCTTTTATTTTTTTGAGGACGTATTTGAGGACCTGTACATTTATTATTTTGAGGATGTATTTGAGGACCTGTGCATTTATTTATATGAGGACGTATTTGAGGACCTGTGCGTTTTTTTGAGGACGTATTTGAGGACCTTTGCATTTATTTTTTTGAGGACGTATTTGAGGACCTTTGCATTTATTTTTTTGAGGACGTATTTGAGGACCTGTGCATTTATTTTTTTGAGGATGTATTTGAGGACCTGTGTTTTTTTTGAGGACGTATTTGAGGACCTGTGCATTTATTTTTTTGAAGACGTATTTGAGGACCTGTGCGTTTTTTTTTAGGACGTATTTGATGACCTGTGCGTTTTTTTTATGACGTATTTGAGGACCTTTGCATTTATTTTTTTCAGGACGTATTTGAGGACCTGTGCGTTTATTTTTTTGAGTCGTATTTGAGGACCTGTAAATTTATTTTTTTGAGGACGTATTTGAGGACCTGTGCATTTATTTTTTTGAGGACGTTTTTGAGGACCTGTGCGATTATTTTTTTGAGGAAATATTTGATGACCTGTGCGTTTATTTTTTTGAGGACGTATTTGAGGACTTGTTCGTTTTTTTGAGGACGTATTTGAGGACCTTTGCATTTATTTTTTTGAGGACGTATTTGAGGACCTGTGCATTTATTTTTTTTTAAGGCATATTTAAGGACCTGTACATTTATTTTTTTGAGGACTTATTTGAGGACCCGTGCATTTATTTTTTTGAGGACGTATTTGAGGACCTGTACATTTATTATGTTGAGGACGTATTTGAGGACCTGTGCAATTATTTTTTTAGGACGTGATTGAGGATTTACCTATTAATAGAATGAGGATGTATTTGAGGACTTTCTCGATAAAAAAATTATGACGTATTTAAGTTATAGTTCTGCCAAAAAGTGAGGACGTAATTGAGGATTTACTTATTAATAGAATGAGGACGTATTTGCGGACTTTCTCGATTAAAAAATTATGACGTATTTAAGTTATAGTTCGGCATAAAAATGACGATGTAATTGAGGATTTGCTTATTAATAGAATGAGGACGTATTTGAGGACTTTCTCAATAAAAAAATTATGACGTATGTAGTTATAGTTCGGCAAAAAAATAAGGACGTGATTGAGGATTTACCTATTAATTGTTTAATTGAACTGTAACTTTCGGGAAAAACTTGTTTAGAACTAAATGAACAACTTTGTCGCTGGAAGTATTTTGTTGTTCAAAATTTACTCAACTTCCCCGCTTAGTGAAAATTTTAGTTTACGAATCTTGCATTATCTCAATAAAAAATTAATAACTTTTTTATTTATAATTAAAACATCATTTTTCTTTTTTTGTCACTCGTAGGATAAAATAACGCTTATTTTCTTTTTTGTTTTATTAAGAAATTCGAAAAATTGATTGAGTTATCGCGAGTTGAAGTGAAAAAAACAATTAAAATTTCGTTTTTTAAAAAAATAGTTTTTCCCTTATATATCGAAAACGGTAATAGATGCAAAAAAATTCCATAAGAAAAAAAGATGCGCATTGAAATTTCCTATAAGGATATGTATATGAGATATTTAAATTCGAAAGTCAAATTTTGGATGTCCATGGGACTTAGATTTCGGCCGAGAAAAATTTACGTGCCCTTCTACGATCAGACGGCTCAATTTTGAAAATTTCGAAAAAAATCTAGTGGACTGGTGTTATATATTTTTGTTTATTTTTTCGTGTAAATTCCAACAAACATACAGAAAAATTATTGGAATTCATCTTCATATTTTTTTTTGCGAAAAACTAAAAAAAATTTCGTTTTAAAAAAAAGTGTGTACCTCCCTTGGTTTTCACAATTCTTTGCCTATTGGACTGCTTTTTTTTTATTTTATGTATTTCCATTTGTAGATTTCAAGAAAAATATAGCAAACATGATTAGATTTGATCTTCAAATTTTTTTAGCGAAAAACTCAAATTTTTTTGTAAGAAAAAAATTAGAAGTTTTTATGGAGGGCACGGAACCCTCGGTTTTAGAACGAGTTCTACTCGCACTTGTCCGGTTTTTTTACTTTTGTTTGTGCAACGCTGGGAGCAAAAGTTTTTTTTAGTTTTTTCTACACTTTTACGAATTTTTTCTTAAGGAAATTCTGAGGAAATCGTGTAATATTTCCAAATATTAGGTCTTGAGTTTTGAAGATACACACCTCAGGAATATTTACCACCAAAAACATTCATGCATTTGCAAAGCGTTTCTTTTTGACAAACATTTATTCTCAAAATGAGCCTGTGGGGCAAACCGGACCGTTTTCGGTGGGGCAAATCGGCCATAGGATGTTTCCATTGAATTAAAGTATCATAAAAATTATTTTTAAATAAAATGTTTCTTTCATTAAAATATTAACTTTCAATAAAAAATAATTGTCTTCCAATGATAATTGGACCCTTTAATATTGTTTCTCTGATAATGAGAAACATTTTTATTTACTTATTAAAAAAAACATTTATTTAATTAAAATTCAATCCCGAATTATTATTTTCATTACTACAACTATTGTTTATATGATTCTTTATGTTTGTTACTATTGTAGATTATGTAAATGCAATATTATAAATAAAAAACCAAACGGTCCGGTTTACCCCAGGGGGTGGGGCAAACCGGACCGTTTGCAAATTTTTTAAAGTTAATACAGCAACTAAAGAATAAAAGATGAAGTAAAGGTATCTCTGGGAAAAAGTTGCGCAATTAAATGATCTTTCAAACAAGCCCTCAAAAAATAAAATCGGTTGATTCGTTTAGTCACAAGAGTCAAAAAACCGTTAGGGGGTCCGGTTTGCCCCACTCTCCCCTACAATTTAAAAAAAAGAAAAAAATTTTAATAATAAATTTAATTTTTTCATTCTATTTAATTCTATTAAAGCTAATAAAATATATTCTTTTTATACATCAATCGATTCGTCTTGATGAAATGAAGATTTTTAGTTTGTTTTTAAGTCAAGAGTAACATTTTAATATAAAACAACATCATTTTTAAGAAGGAAATAAATTTCTAATAAAAGTGCGAATTTTTAGTTTTAATTATGTTTAATTCTATAAATTCAAATACAATATATACTTTACATATACCAATCGATTCGTCTTGATGCAAGGAATAAGATTTTATTGTATATTAATTTCAAGATTCAATTCAAAAAAATTTTTTTTTAAAGTAAAAAAGGTTTTTTTTAAAGATATTTAAATGATATTGATATTGATGATGATATTGATTGGTATGATATTGATGTTGTTCATCAATCCATTTCGAGATATTTTTATGATAAATATGCCTAGCAATTTTCAGCCGAATTCTTTGAGACCTCTTCGAGTTATCGTGTTCACAAAAAATTTTTATAAATTACAAATCAGGAAAAACTTTAAAACTGCAGTTTTATGTTTCAGTAATTAATTATTTTGAATAGTGACGCAAAATAATTGCAATAAAAATTTAATTTATAGAAGAAATAAATAAATTTCATTCATTTGAACGTTGAAAACTTTAGGATATTTATATTTTTACCTAATTAAAAAAAAATGTTATTGTTTCAATTTGCTTTTAAAAAATCGCTTTTTATTTTAATTTTCATAGATATTTATTCTGCTCTCTAAATTTTAATTAATTTTAAAGTATTTTAATTTAATAATTGATAAGTAATTGAATTTTTAAAAAAGTCATATTCTAATGTATACACGTTTTTTAGTTCGAAAATTAATAATTAAAATTTCAATCATTTTTAATTGATCCTCAGTGAGATTGTGATTGTGACTAAAAATTGAATTCGTAAAATTTCGAATTTATTTGGGAAAAAAAATTACAAATTTGAAAAAGTCAAAAAAAATTTTTCAATAAAATGACATTGAAAAAAAATTTAGTTTTGAATAATTTGAAAAAAGACAATTTTGTTGTATTTTTAATCTTTAAAAATAATCAATTTAAAAGGAACAATTCAAATAATAATTTAATACTTGCACAATTTTTTAAATTTAAATAAATAAATTACAATAAGAGAAAAATGTTTGCTTAAAGAATATTAAATAAATAATTATTGTAATTATTTTATTTTATTTACTATTTAATTATTATTTTTCATTTCATTTTAATTTGATTTATTTAATTTAATTATTTTAATAATTAATGAAAATTATTCTGTACTTTATTCAAAATAAGAATATTTAATGAAAATAAAATTTTAACTAACCTTGAATTTGTTGTGCACATTTATTTTTTTGTATTTTCATTGATTACAATTACCGCGTATTAATAAAAAGATGTATAATTTAAAAAATAATTAACAATTATAAATTAACAAGAATAGACCTTAAAGCTTTGTTTATAATTTCCCTGAAATTAAGATTCAACCGTTTTTTGTTTTTCCGTGAGAAAAAATTACGTAAAAAAAATTTCCGTCAATAGACACCTTACGAGTGAAGTAGCGGTTTTTCACTACTGAATAGCATTCGTCTTTTGTTTTTAATAAATTGACAACTTCTTGTTATTTACGTTTAGACAACGAGTATCATAGTTTTTGTGGATTTCGTAAATTAGTTAAAAAAATGGTGGCGTATACTGCTCAAGAGTATGCAGACATGTTGAGGTGTTTCGAAGCTGCTGGTGGACGCAGTTGTAATGCTGCCGCGAATTTATATAGAGAGCGATTTCCCCACAGACAGCGGTTCCCAAATCATCGCGTTTTCACACGTCTCCTTATTCGTGTAAATAATGGAGAATTCGTTCCACCAAATGTAAGACCTGGTGCTCCTAGGAGAGTAAGACTGCCGTGGATTGAGGACAGAATTCTGCGGGCCGTTCGAAATAATCCGCGGACAAGTTTGAGAGTAGTGGCGAGAAATTTGAACTTGTCTTACTCAACTGTAAGAGCAACGGTGGCACAAGCAAGGTACGTTTATCTTTATTACTAGTTTTTTAGCTTAGACATTAGAATAGTATATTCCTATATATTTTAGCCTGCACCATTTTTTTATTGAGTAATATCCCGTGTGGAAAACAAACAACACTCTAAATTTGAATCAGTGAAAATTTTGGCTGATTTCAATCAGTGGCACAGTTTTATTTAATTCATCAGTGAAATTTTACTGACAATCAGAGGATTTTACTGATTCTCAGTGAAAAACTACTGATGAATTATAGAAAACTGGTCCACTAATTTAAACACAGTGAAATTTTCACTGATTCAGATTTAGAGTGTATAAACAAAAAGTAGCGAAATTTGTTAAAATATGTGTCCTGACGCGGTGAAAAGGACCTTACCCCCCAAAAAATTAATTTTTAGTTATTAATGCCATTATATCGATAAAAAAAAATCTGGATAGAATGGTATCAATAACTCAAAATTAATTTTTTGGAACGTAAGGTCCCTTTCACCGCGTCAAGGCACATATAGGCACAAATTTTTGTTATAGTTGGTTGTGGGTCAATGCTTATGAGCGTTTCTCATAGTTCATCTTCGGCATTAACATGAAGAAAATATGAAAGCTAAATATCACAATTTTTCTTCTTTAGAGAAAAAAAATTTGCTATTTTGAAATATGACCAAAACATGAGGAAAATATGGAAGCAAAACATCAGAATTTTTCTTTCCTTAGAGTAAACAATAAATTTATCTATCTCTGCTACAATAACTCAGAAACAATGTCAACATTGCTTAAACACCCTTTGTTTTTTATTAAATCGAAAAAACTACCCCTAAAATGTAAAAATTCAAAATTATAATATAAAAACCCACATTGGTTTTCAAAACAACAAAATAAATTAATGTACTTCTCTTTCAACATTTCGAAAGCAATGTCAAAATTACACCAACCCCCTCTGTTTTTTTTAAAAACCTACCCTAAAATTTACAAAATAAAATTTTATTGTTAAAAAAATGAAAAACCACATTGTTTTTCAAAATAGAACAATAAATTTATGTACTTCTCTTTCAACAACTCAAAAGCAATGTCAGAATAGCTCCATCACCCTTTGTTTTTTAAAATTGAAATAACTACTCCTAATATGTAAAAATCAAAATGTATAATAAAAAAATGAAAAATCACAACAAATTGGTTTAAATTATATTGAAAATTAAAACATCAAATTTGCTTTTGTTAAATTTAAATTAAAGCTAATTTGTTGTGGTTTTTCATTTTTTTATTATACATTTTGATTTTTACATATTAGGGGTAGTTATTTCAATTTGAAAAAACAAAGGGTGTTTAAGCAATTTTGCTAATGCTTTTGAGTTGATAAAAAAAGTACATAAATATCATGTTCTATTTAGAAAAACAATGTGGTTTTTAATTTTTTTTCAAACCAATTTTATTTTAAAAATTTAAGGGTATGTTTTTAAAAAAAAACAGAGGGTGATGGAGTAATTTTTACATTGCTTATAAATTGTTGAAAGAGAAGTACATAAATTTATTGTTATATTTTGAAAATCAATGTGGTTTTTAATTTTTTTATTCTACATTTTGAATTTTTACATATTAGGGGTAGTTTTTTCAATATAAAAACACAGTGGATGATAAAGTAATTTTGATATTGCTTTTGAAATTTTGAATGAGAAGTACAAAAATTTATTTTGTGGTTTTGAAAACCATTGTGCGTTTTTACTTTTAATATTATAATTTTGAATTTTTACATTTTAGGGTAGTTTTTTCGATTTAATAAAAACAAAGGGTGTTTAAGCAATGTTGACATTGTTTCTGAGTTGTTGTAGCAGAAGTAGATAAATTTATTGTTTTGTTTTTAAGAGAAATCTGTTATTCAATTTTTTTACTCTAAAGTTTGAATTTAAGGGTAGTTTTCTCGATTTAAAAAAAAACAGAGGGTGATGGAGCAATTCTAACTTCAGATTCGTTTTCAGCGGGCAAAATTACTATAAGATATGAGGCATTTCATTTCAAACCGTTCCACCGACAAAAAACAATCGCAAGGAGATAGATTTTCTAATAATTTTTATTGTATAAAACTTTAATTGTTTATAATATATTATACACTAATTCCCACGTTGAAAAGTTCCCGGAGTCTCCCGGGAGATTCTCGGGAGCAACTCCCGGGAGTCTCTTGGAGTCGTTTCCGGGATTCTCTCGGGAATTTTTTCAGAAGATTCCCAGGAACAATTCGGAGAGACTTCCGGGGATTTTTTGGAAGATTCCCAGCAACATTTTCGAGAGTAATTTTGTGAATTTTTGTGAAAATTCACTTAAGAATGCCAAAAATTGTATAAATATATTATATTTACATACCTTTCATATTTATTTAATAAAATAATATATTGTAACGTTTCAATAAGTTTAAGAAATAAACTTACATTTAAATTTAAAGGGTAGAAAAATTGTCCTCTATTGTGTCTAAAAGTATTATCAAAAAGAATATAATACAAATGTTTTCCTAAAGAAAAAAAGCTTTTCATGGCACAATTATAACTCTATTAAATAAGCAAAATTTTTAGTTATTTCAATTAATACTTTCGCTGTTCCAGGTAACACGTTTTTTCGTGTACAAACACAATTTTTCTACCCTTCAAATTTAAATGTAAGTTTATTTCTTAAACTTGTTGAAACGTTACAAGATATTATTTTATTAAATAAATGTGAAAGGTATGTAAATGTAATATATTAATACAATTTTTGGCATTCTTAAGTGAATTTTTACAAAAATTCACCAAATTACTCCAGGAAATGTTGCTAGGAATCTTTCAAAAAAAATTCCCGGGAATCTCCCCGAATTGTTCCTGGGAATCTTCTGAAAAAATTTCCGGGAGAACCCCGGGAGTTACTCTCGGAAACGACTCCAAGAGACTCCCGGGAGTTGCTCCCGAGAATCTCCCGAGAGACTCCGGGAACTTTTCCACGTGGGTTCAATAGAGAATTTCATAAGCTTTCTATTGCTATTTTTATTATTTTAAATTTCTCCCAATTTCGTAGAGAAATTGCTGTTTGAAATGCTAAACTCTTAATATCTCAAAACACCCCCCGACGATTTTTATCAAAATTATATGAAAATAAAGCGTAAAGTCCCTGGTTTCTATTCCCATTTGATATATTATGGACATTTGATGGGATTAATAGAAAAAAAATTGTTTAAAAAATGTGTTTTTGAAAAATTTGACAAATAGTATGAAGTTGATCTTTAACCCATTCAACTTACATTCAATTTCGTACTATTTGTCAAATTTTTCAAAAACACATTTTTAAAATAAATTTTTTTCTATTAATCCCATCAAATGTCCATACTATATCAAATGGGAATAGAAACTAGAGAATTTACGCTTTAATTTCATATAATTTTGATAAAAATCGTCGGGGGGTGTTTTGAGATATTAAGAGTTTAACATTTCAAACAGCAATTTCTCTACGAAATTGGGAGAAATTTAAAATAATAAAAACAGCAATAGAAAGCTTATGGGCGATTCCACTTGAGATTTTATTCGACCTCTTAAAATCGGCCAAAAATATTTTTTTTCTATTCTGTATCGAAAAAAAACAGATACGTATTTTTTTATTTTTGTTTAATTGTCAACATTTTCGAGTAATGAATTTTCGAAATTTTGCACTTTTAACCGTAGACCTATATTCAGTAGCTTATAAGTCCGAAAATATTGAGTTTAGAAAAAAGTTATCAAAGAACGAATGTTTTAGTTCTCTTTCGACTTTTAGGAAATGAAAACAAAAAATTTTTTTTTCATTTTTTATTAAAAAAATAAAAAAAATTTATAAACAAATTAATTTTTTTTAACTTTGGGTATCATAAATTTTTAATTTTCTTTTTTCAAAAAATTACCTGTAAATGATAAGAAGGTTTTGCAAAAAGTTTCAGAGTGGGTCTGACAAGTTTAATGGGTTAAAAAAGATAATTAAGCTGCCCGTGCAGGTCGCACGCCCGCGGCGAAATATGATTTTTTTACAATTTACTATTAAAAATTGTCTAGGCCCTAAAAATTTTATCGGATTTTGATTATTATTAAATTTGCAGGCTCCAGACAATTTTTAATCGTAAATTGTAAAAAAAATCATATTGCGCCGCGGGCGTGCGACCTGCACGGGCAGCTTAATTATCTTTTTGAACCCATTAAACTTGTCAGGCCAACTCTGAAACTTTTTGCAAAACCTTCTTATCATTTACAGGTAATTTTTTGAAAAAAGAAAATTAAAAATTTATCATACCCAAAGTTAAAAAAAATTAATTTGTTTATAAATTTTTTTTATTTTTTTAATAAAAAATGAAAAAAAAATTTTTTGTTTTCATTTCCCAAAAGTCGAAAGAGAACTAAAACTTTCGTTCTTTGACAACTTTTTTCTAAACTCAATATTTTCGGACTTATAAGCTACTGAATATAGGTCTACGGTTAAAAGTGCAAAATTTCGAAAATTCATTACTCGAAAATTTTGACAATTAAACAAAAATAAAAAAATACGTATCTGTTTTTTTTCGATACAGAATGGAAAAAAAATATTTTTGTCCGATTTTAAGAGGTCGACTAAAATCTCACGTGGAATCGCCCTTATGAAATTCTCTATTGAATTAGTGTATAATATATTATAAACAATTAAAGTTTTATATAATAAAAATTATTAGACAATCTATCTCCTTGTGATTGCTTTTTGTCGGTGGAATGGTTTGAAGTGAAATGCCTCATATGTACACGGAAAAAAAATGTTGTTGAATCAATGACATATGAGTTTGATTCATTGAATAGTGTCATAACGGGCTGCCAAACGTATATGTTGTTGTTTTGAAAGCACCGATTCCAATGATTCGATAGTATCACTTTCATTGAAACAAAAGCATAGTTCTTAAATTGACAGCATACTATGTTAATTTGAAGGTATTCCTTTTGAATCAACGATCAAAATGTTTTAATTTAACAGTATATGCTTTTGAGTCAATGACTATAGTTTTTCAATTTAAAAGCATCATTTTTATGATTCAAAAATTTGTACTTTTAATTTTTTTAGTTGTTGCTATCGATTGAATAACACCATACAGTTAAGTCAATTCTTTTATGTGGTTAAAGATATACCAACGATAAATTGAAAAAATGAAATTTTTGTTTACATATTTTTTATATACTATAATTAATTCTCACATCTTTACCACAACACTTTTTATATACATCTTTTTTAAATTTTACACACTAATATACCCATCTTTATTATTTTTTAATTTTTTCCAATGACAAACACACATACATACACATTCAAACACACTTTATATTTTTTTTTTGAGTCTGAAAAATACGCTGTTCCCAATCGGTCACCCTCCATGTAGTAACCGCGACCAAACCTGCTTAACTTTCGTGATAGACGAGAACTGCCGCGCTGCAATGTATTACATTCGCTTCTTACATTGAGCAGTTACTTTGTAGTTAAATACCGTGCGCGAGATTTTTCTCGTGAATAAGGGAATTTATATAGGGAATTTATGTTTAACTAGTCCTTAATTCTTTAGAACAATTTAAATAATAGTTTTTTATATAAGAATTTCAAAAACGACAGGTTTAATAAACATATAAATATGTGTGAATAAGTATTTCAATAAATTTAGCACCTGTCAATGTCTCAAATACATAGTGTCCTTATTTTTATAGCATATGCTATTGGAAGTCCGCTATAGCACCACTCATTGAAACGAAAGCATATGCTTTCATTTTCAAAAGCGCGCTTCTTTGGAGCAAACAACTTTTCATTTGATTCAAATTTACACGCATTTTCTTCAAGTTTATCTATTAGATGTTTCAAATGAATAATGTCAAAGAAGCAATAAATTATTCTGTTGCTATATATAGATGAACTATAGAAACAATTTGTAGAATATCATTAATTTAACAGTACCGTACTTTTAATTTAAACAGTTTCATTTTTTCGTTTTAAGCAATATACTGTTCGATTAATAAATGTGTTATTGAATTAATAACGGGAAATTTAATAGCATGGAGCTATTTGATTCAACAGCACTTTTTTTTCAGTGTATGTCTGGTTCAAAAAACAAACAACTTTTTTTGTGTGCCTGTGTTATTGTAAAAAAAATTTTGCATTCCTGTAGTATGGTCCAAATCATGGGTTAAATATAGGAGAAAAAAAGCAGAATTTTTCTTCTTTTGGAGTAAAAAAATTGGCAATTATAAATTATGACGTAATAATGGGGAAAATATGAATTTTTTTCTTTAGTGTAAAAAATTTTGCATTATGGTCAAAACATGGGTAAAATATAGGAGCAAAAAATTAAAATTTTTCTTCTTTTAGACATAAAAAATTTGCAATTTCAATTGATTGATAAAATGTTTTGTTACTTTTAAAATATTTCTTTTATAGGCTTCATGATTACTCCTTCAGCAGAGGCCAGGCACTCCTTGGAGAAATTGACTTTATGAGGAGGAGGGTGTTCTGCCGTTGGGCATTAAGGAGAAACCGAGAGGATCAAAATTTTGCTCGACGTATCCTTTTTACAGACGAATGTCGTTTCGGAAGAGATGGTACTTGGAATTTTCGAAACGAACATTATTGGAGCGAGAGAAATCCGTTCCTAGTAATGCCTCGAAATTTCCAAGGACGTTTTTCTGTTAATTTGTGGGTAGGAATTATTGATGGACGCGTGATTGGTCCATATCAAATTGATGGAAATTTAAATTCAGAAAAATACAATGAATTTCTTCGTGTACACCTTCCACGATTATTGGAAGCGGAAGGCATTAATATGAATGAAATTTTCATCATGCATGATGGTCACCCTGCTCATTGCTCCGGTGAAAATATGGCTTTGTTGCATGAAATGTTCGGTGAACGTGTGATTTCATTGGGCTCTGAAGTCGAGTGGCCTCCGAGATCTCCTGATCTCAATCCACTCGACTTTTTTTATTGGGGCCATTTGAAATCACGCGTTTACCGAGACCCATTGGATAATATTGAGCAACTTCACCAAAGGCTGGAGGAGGCACAAGCGACGGTTACACCTGAGATGGTAGAAAGAACGACACGAAACTTTATAACTAGATTAAGGTGGTGTCGCCGTCGTAGGGGTCGCCATTTTGAATCGAGATTGCCTCAAAATGAGAGAAATAATTTATAAACTGGTATTAGCCCAGAATGTTATTACAGTTTTTTATTTTTTTATTATTTTTCTCTTTACACTACCGATCAAAATTGAGAGACCACCCATTTTCAAACAATTTTTTTGTACTAAAGACTATTCTATAAAATATATAAAGCATGTGGTGTAGATTTTTCAGGAAAATTTTATAAAAAATTGCATTAAAATTTTAAAAATTATTTTTCTGTTAACCACTTGAGCGGCAGAGCGTCAGTATTGGCGTCAGTGCGCATGTAATAGAAGCGTCAAAAATGCGAAAAAGGCATTGAAATTTGACTACAATTTTCTCATTCTGTAACAAGATTTATAATATCACAACAACATATTTTTGTTTTTTAAAGTGGAGGACAGGCCTGTAAACAAAAAAATTTTTTTCAAATATTTAAACAATTTTCAAAATTAATATTGATTGATCAATATTAGAGGCGTTTCAGATTCTACTACAAACAGTCAAATTAAAAAAAACCTTTTTTTGTTTACAGGTCTGTTCTTTCACTTTAAGAAACAAAAATACTTTGTTGTAATATTATAAATCTTCTTACAGAATGAGAAAATGGTTTTCAAATTTCGACGCCTTTTTCGCATTTTTGCCGCTTCTATCACTTGAATGCTGACGCAAATTCTGACGCCTTGCCGCTCAAGTGGTCAAGTTTGATGTTCTGTATATTTGAGAAACAAATTACACGTTAATATCTCAAAGTGATTCTTATAGTGTAGCAAAATACCTTTGAAATAAGCCTAGTATCATTAAAAAGCATTCTTTATTTTAGAAGTTATTTAAATTTATGTAAAACATTGAAAATGACGATTTTTTAAAATTATCTAAATAAATTATTTGTCAAACAACTTTTGAAATATCTTTTTCTTTATAAAATTTTATCATCTTTAAAAAATAAACAGAAAAAAATGTTAGTTTTCATACATTTTATGTTTAAAAATGTTTTTCAATCACCTGAAAATGGTTGGTCTCTCAATTTTTACCGGTAATGCAATATTAAATCATTCATTTTTACTGGGCATTTAACAATTATATGTTATTAATAATTACTATTCAGAAATTAGCGAAAAATATCCTCTTCCTATAACGAGATTCTTTTGTAAATGGGAATACATTCATTTCTTGTTTTTATAAAAATATTTATTTTCTTTTATTTGAGCTAAAATGTAGATAGAGTCTGTTTTTAAAAATTACGGCAGCAATGGAGGATAAAATTTTCATTGTATAAGCAGTTTACTTATAGAAAAATTTATGTGATTTAAGGTTATTGATATTTTTGGTTACATAATAAAAAAAAAGTTTTTTTACTTTTTTCAAAAAGTTTTATTCATTTCAAAGAAAAACTTGGAATTGACTATAATTCTTCGCAATAAAATATTTAAAAAGTTTTCTGAAATATAAAAAGATTTATTTTGATTTATATCTTTAATTTTCATTGATAAATTCTAATTTTTGTTATTATGTAGGAGAGAGTTAAGCAAGATGGGGTGAGGGCCATGACGGGGTACCGGCTTTATTTAACAAACGAAATAACGAATCGCAATTATTTTTTTTCATATTGCTGCACCGTGACCAGTTTCTTGTTTACAAAATTTGAAAGCCATAAGAACAAATCTTTTATCTTTTTTACTAAAAAACTGTTTTCGACGATTTTCTTATAATTTTTACACTTTTTTTAATAGGTGTTTATTACTTTATAATAACGGTTAATGACCTGCTTGAATTTTTTTCTAACTAGCAAGGGTTACAGAAGAAGGGAAACATGTGTTATTTTTGTTTGTTGAATCGTAAATAGTAGTAATTAATCTTTTCCTTCAATTTCGTAGGTAGGGGCAAGATGGGGTAGGGGAGAGTGGGTCCAGACGGGGCTCACAAAATAAGCAAAATAAAAGAGAATTAAGAGAGGTTAAGATAACTATTTAAATCAAGAACAAATAAAATAAAGAGTGACCAAAAAGGAGAAAGCTTGTAAGGTTAGGGGAGACCGGGGTTACTTGGCGCAGTCGAGTTTTTTCGAAAATTTTGAGTTGAATAATTTTTTCTCTCCACTCGAGTTAAAGTACTTAATAAACTCTAAGTTTGTACAAAGTTTCATTTTTATTCATTAATTATTGTGGCGTATAGATTAAAATAATTGATTTTGGTACTCGAAAGTAAATTTTTGACTTCCTCATTTTTTTGTTATATCTTTTTCAAAAATAATTTGAAATAAAGCTCAAATATCAAGTTTTGAGCTTTAACTATTTGTTTTCAATGGACAACAAAGAATTTTTGATTTTTATTAATGTTATTAATAAAAACTTTATAAATATGTACAAAGTACCTCCGGGGTTACTTGACGCGGTTTGGTTGGGGTTACCTGGCGCGCTCGAACTGAGAGAAATCTGCTACGTCGGCAGTGTATAGTAAACAGCATCTCTCACGAGTTCAGTCACAACATTTATATTTCTATGATAAAAGTTAAAAGTTTCGGGTTAAATGTTGTTAATACTGCAAAATAATGAGTAATTACAAAAGAAAATCTGTTAACGAGCCAATACAACAGGATGTATTGATGAGAGCAGTGAAGGAAATTTAAATTAATGAGAAAAGTCTACGTGGAACTGCGAAAGATGTTGGCATACCAGAATCATTAATTTTGACTCTAAAAATTCGAAAACATACTATTAAGTAAGAAATTAAATTAAATGTGTAATAAATATTAATAAAATTATTTGATAAAGTTTAATATTATGTAATTTATATATTCCTAAGTACCAAAACATAAGCCTGTTTAAAAAATTTTAGTGAAGGATGCGTTTTTTAAAAATTCACAGAGTATATTTTATAAAAGTTTTCTATAATTTTACGATTACACAAAAAATGTTCTTAATTGTAACTAAACATGATCCTTCTTTAAATTTTTTATTGTAAAATGACAGTAAAAACTTATTTTACTATAATTTATATCATATAATGTTTCAACTTTAAATCGTATAATTTAATTAATTTCACTCCTGTGCCAGGCCACCCCGGGTGGTGCGCCAAGCAACCCCGGGCCGGGGTTGCTTGGCGCACTTTACACAGCTTTGAATAAAGTGGTATAAAAAACTATTATATGGATTTCAATTTTTTTGTTTTAAATTGAAGCTGAGATGTTACAGTAAGTTTTCCGTGCAATAGGAATTTTAAAAAAATCAAAAATGTTTCAGTTAAACAACAAAGAGTGAAAAGTGCGCCAAGTAACCCCGGTCTCCCCTAAATCATGAATTAGCGATGGTAAAGTGGTTCATACTCCTTTTCTCTACTATAATGGTTATTATTTAAACTCAAATGAAGTCTGGGCTGTTTGTTCTGTCTGCAGTCAATTGGTTCACTGCAGTTGTGTTGTTGTCGATGAGGAAGATGAAGATGCAAACTTTACTTGTGAAATTTGTCTACAGAAGTAAGCTTTTTCTTGAGTACTCTATCTACCCGCCGGTGGGGCAAGATGGGGAGATTTGCAACTATTTACATATTACTAGCGCACCGCTACGTTGCTTCTATTTTCCATTCAACACGTAATTTTCCTATAAACATTTTAACATGTAAACATGTGTTTAAATTAATTTAATCTTTTTAATTTAATACAAAATAAAAATTAAATTTTCAAGCACATGAATATGTTTTAAATGATAATTTCACCGAATTGTATCGCCATTTCCGTTTAACACTTAAATTTTCTATGACAGTTTTTTATTGAAAATAACTATACCACATTTACTTCTGTAAATTAATTTCATTTACTCTCTGAAGATTAAGTAAATAAATCATTACAGATGCTTGAAAAAGTCTGATTCGAAAAAAGTATTACACCGAGGAAGTACAGAAACTTGGGAAAATTCTAAGAATAATTAATGATTTATTAATTAATATTAATTACTATATTACATTATTTTTCAATTTATTACGATAAAAAATAAACTTAAAATGTTTGCTTAATGAAAAAATATTTGTCTAATTGTCTTTGAATTACTGACACTTCGCGGAGTTTTTTATTGATACCAATATATTCTTTTTTCTTTTCTAGAAATACTTATTTCTCTTTCAATCCATTTAACGAATAAAACAAAAATTCCAAATTCCTTTTAATTTCATTTTATTAAAAAGTAGAAGAAAATAGATACTGAAATTAATCCATTTATCCATCAGATTGCAGCAACTTTGTAGCAACTTTATCCCGCAAACTTGTAGCATGCTTTCCAAATAATGGCTTGTCGAAAACTTGTTTTCGCAAGCTTGCAGCAAGTTTATCATAATCTTGTAGCAAGATTTCAGTGCAAGATGGCAGCAATAGGACATTTTGTTATTTTCCACAAACTTGTTAAGAGTTTGCTCTGTAAGCTTGCACACCTTGCACAGTAAAGGTAATGCAAGTTCGTGGCAAACTTATGTGCTGCTTCAGAAGCATACATGGCACCGAATGTTAGGCGATTCCTTAAAAATATTAATAACTCTTTCAAACTAAAGTTTCTTTCAATTTAAACTCCTGATTCCGAAAGAGCAACAAAAACTCCAAAGGGACAGAAACCCACCTTTCTAACTTACGAAACCGTTTAGAATAATAGCTCCAAAAGTTGAGCAAAAACTGCGTCCTTCCCGGAGTTAAACGGTTAACAATACCGTGGGCATAGCGTGGTTCAACCGTTGCAATACCGTGGGCATAGCGTGAGTCAACCGTTGCAATACCGTGGGCATAGCGTGGGTCAACCGTTACAATACCGTGGGCATAGAGTGGGTCAACCGTTGCAATAGCGTGGGTCAACCGTGGCAATACCGTGGGCATAGCGTGGGTCAATCGTGACAATACCGTGGGCATTGCGTGGGTCAACCGTTGCAATACCGTGGGCATAGCGTGGGTCAATCGTGACAATACCGTGGGCATTGCGTGGGTCAACCGTTGCAATACCGTGGGCATAGCGTGGGTCAATCGTGACAATACCGTGGGCATTGCGTGGGTCAACCGTTGCAATACCGTGGGCATAGCGTGGGTCAACCGTTGCAATAGCGTGGGTCAACCGAGGCAATACCGTGGACATAGCGTGGATTAACCGTGGCAATACCGTGGGCATTGCGTGGGTCAACCGTCGCTATACCGTGGGCTTAGCGTGTGTCAACCGTTGCAATACCGTGGGCATAGCGTGGCTCAACCGTTGCAATACCGTGGGCATAGCGTGAGTCAACCGTTGCAATACCGTGGGCATAGCGTGGGTCAACCGTTGCAATACCGTGGGCATAGCGTGGGTCAATCGTGACAATACCGTGGGCATTGCGTGGGTCATCGGTGCAATACCGTGGGCATAGCGTGGGTCAATCGTGACAATACCGTGGGCATAGCGTAAGTCAACCGTTGCAATAGCGTGGGTCAACCGTGGCAATACCGTGGACATAGCGTGGATTAACCGTGGCAATACCGTGGGCATAGCGTGGGTCAACCGTTGCAATAGCGTGGGTCAACCGAGGCAATACCGTGGACATAGCGTGGAGTAACCGTGGCAATACCGTGGGCATAGCGTGGGTCAACCGTTGCAATACCGTGGGCATAGCGTGGGTCAACCGTTGCAATACCGTGGGCATAGCGTGGGTCAACCGTTGCAATACCGTGGGCATAGCGTGGGTCAACCGTTGCAATACCGTGGGCATAGCGTGAGTCAACCGTGGCAAGACCGTGGGCATAGCGTGGGTCAACCGGTTCAAGACCGTGGGCTTAGCGTGGGTCAACCGTGGAAATACCGTGGGCATAGCGTGGGTCAACCGTTGCAATACCGTGGGCATAGAGTGAGTCAACCGTGGCAATACCGTGGGCATAGCGTGAGTCAACCGTGGCAATACCGTGGGCATAGCGTGGGTCAACCGTGGCAATACCGTGGGCATAGCGTGGGTCAACCGTTGCAATACCGTGGGCATAGCGTGGGTCAACCGTTGCAATACCGTGGGCATAGCGTTAGTCAACCGTGGCAATACCGTGGGCATAGCGTGGCTCAACCGTTGCAATACCGTGGGCATAGCGTGAGTCAACCGTTGCAATACCGTGGGCATAGCGTGGGTCAACCGTTGCAATACCGTGGGCATAGTGTGGGTCAATCCTGACAATACCGTGGGCATAGCGTGGGTCAACCGTTGCAATAGCGTGGGTCAACCGTGGCAATACAGTGGACATAGCGTGGATTAACCGTGGCAATACCGTGGGCATTGCGTGGGTCAACCGTTGCAATACCGTGGGCATAGCGTGGGTCAACCGTTTGCAATACCGTGGGCATAGCGTGGGTCAACCGTTGCAATACCGTGGGCATAGCGTGGGTCAATCGTGACAATACCGTGGGCATTGCGTGGGTCAACCGTTGCAATAGCGTGGGTCAACCGTGGCAATACCGTGGACATAGCGTGGATTAACCGTGGCAATACCGTGGGCATTGCGTGGGTCAACCGTTGCAATACCGTGGGCATAGCGTGGGACAACCGTTGCAATACCGTGGGCAAAGCGTGGTTCAACCGTTGCAATACCGTGGGCATAGCGTGGCTCAACCGTTGCAATCCCGTGGGCATAGCGTGCGTCAACCGTTGCAATACCGTGGGCATAGCGTGGGTCAACCGTTGCAATACCGTGGGCATAGCGTGGGTCAATCGTGACAATACCGTGGGCATTGCGTGGGTCAACCGTTGCAATACCGTGGGCATAGCGTGGGTCAATCGTGACAATACCGTGGGCATAGCGTGGGTCAACCGTTGCAATAGCGTGGGTCAACCGTGGCAATACCGTGGACATAGCGTGGATTAACCGTGGCAATACCGTGGGCATTGCGTGGGTCAACCGTTGCAATACCGTGGGCATAGCGTGGGTCAACCGTTGCAATACCGTGGGCTTAGCGTGGGTCAACCGTTGCAATACCGTGGGCATAGCGTGAGTCAACCGTGGCACTACCGTGGCCCTAGCGTGGTCTAACCGTGGCAATACCGTGGGCATTGCGTGGGTCAACCGTTGCAATACCGTGGGCATAGCGTGGGTCAACCGTTGCAATACCGTGGGCATAGCGTGGGTCAACCGTTGCAATACCGTGGGCATAGCGTGAGTCAACCGTGGCAATACCGTGGGCATAGCGTGGGTCAACCGTGGCAATACCGTGGGCATTGCGTGGGTCTACCGTTGCAATACCGTGGACATAGCGTGGATTAACCGTGGCAATACCGTGGGCATTGCGTGGGTCAACCGTTGCAATACCGTGGGCATAGCGTGGGTCAACCGTTGCAATACCGTGGGCATAGCGTGGGTCAACCGTTGCAATACCGTGGGCATAGCGTGGGTCAACCGTTGCAATACCGTGGGCATAGCGTGAGTCAACCGTTGCAAGACCGTGGGCATAGCGTGGGTCAACCGTTGCAATACCGTGGGCTTAGCGTGGGTAAACCGTGGTAATACCGTGGGCATAGCGTGGGTCAACCGTTGCAATACCGTGGGCATAGCGTGAGTCAACCGTGGCAATACCGTGGGCATAGCGTGAGTCAACCGTTGCAATACCGTGGGCATAGCGTGGGTCAACCGTGGCAATACCGTGGGCATAGCGTGGGTCAACCGTTGCAATACCGTGGGCATAGCGTGGGTCAACCGTTGCAATACCGTGGGCATAGCGTGAGGAAACAGTTGCAATAGCGTGGGCATAGCGTGGCTCAACCGTTGCAATACCGTGGGCATAGCGTGAGTCAACCGTTGCAATACCGTGGGCATAGCGTGGGTCAACCGTTGCAATACCGTGGGCATAGTGTGGGTCAATCCTGACAATACCGTGGGCATAGCGTGGGTCAACCGTTGCAATAGCGTGGGTCAACCGTGGCAATACAGTGGACATAGCGTGGATTAACCGTGGCAATACCGTGGGCATTGCGTGGGTCAACCGTTGCAATACCGTGGGCATAGCGTGGGTCAACCGTTGCAATACCGTGGGCATAGCGTGGGTCAACCGTTGCAATACCGTGGGCATAGCGTGGGTCAATCGTGACAATACCGTGGGCATTGCGTGGGTCAACCGTTGCAATAGCGTGGGTCAACCGTGGCAATACCGTGGACATAGCGTGGATTAACCGTGGCAATACCGTGGGCATTGCGTGGGTCAACCGTTGCAATACCGTGGGCATAGCGTGGGTCAACCGTTGCAATACCGTGGGCATAGCGTGGTTCAACCGTTGCAATACCGTGGGCATAGCGTGGCTCAACCGTTGCAATACCGTGGGCATAGCGTGTGTCAACCGTTGCAATACCGTGGGCATAGCGTGGGTCAACCGTTGCAATACCGTGGGCATAGCGTGGGTCAATCGTGACAATACCGTGGGCATTGCGTGGGTCAACCGTTTGCAATACCGTGGGCATCGCGTGGGTCAACCGTGTCAATACCGTGGGCATACCGTGGGACTACCGTGGCCATAGCGTGGGTCAACCGTGGCAATACCGTGGCCATAGCGTGGTTGAACAGTGTCAATACCGTGGGCATTGCGTGGGTCAACCGTTGCAATACCGTGGGCATAGCGTGGGTCAACCGTTGCAATACCGTGGGCATAGCGTGGGTCAACCGTTGCAATACCGTGGGCATAGCGTGAGTCAACCGTGGCAATACCGTGGTCATAGCGTGGGTAAACCGATGCAATACCGTGGGCATTGCGAGGGACAACCGATGCAATACCGTGGGCATAGCGTGGGTCAACCGTTGCAATACCGTGGGCATAGCGTGGGTCACCCGTTGAACTACCGTGGGAATAGCGTGTTTCAACCGTGGCAATACCGTGGGCATAGCGTGTGTCAACCGTGGCAATACCGTGGGCATAGCGTGGGTCAACCGTGGCAATACCGTGGACATAGCGTGGATTAACCGTGGCATTACCGTGGGCATTGCGTGGGACTAGCGTTTCACTACCGTGGGCATAGCGTGGGTCAACCGTCGCAATACCGTGGGCATAGCGTGGGTCAACCGTTGCAATACCGTGGGCATAGCGTGAGTCAACCGTGGCAATACCGTGGGCATAGCGTGGGTCAATCGTGACAATACCGTGGGCATAGCGTGGGTCAACCGTTGCAATAGCGTGGGTCAACCGTGGCAATACCGTGGACATAGCGTGGATTAACCGTGGCAATACCGTGGGCATTGCGTGGGTCAACCGTTGCAATACCGTGGGCATAGCGTGGGTCAACCGTTGCAATACCGTGGGCATAGCGTGGGTCAACCGAGGCAATACCGTGGACATAGCGTGGGTCAACCGAGGCAATACCGTGGACATAGCGTGGATTAACCGTGGCAATACCGTGGGCATTGCGTGGGTCAACCGTTGCAATACCGTGGGCATAGCGTGGGTCAACCGTTGCAATACCGTGGGCATAGCGTGGCTCAACCGTTGCAATACCGTGGGCATAGCGTGAGTCAACCGTGGCAATACCGTAAGCATAGCGTGAGTCAACCGTGGCAATACCGTGGGCATAGCGTGGGTCAACCGTGGCAATACCGTGGGCATAGCGTGGGTCAACCGTTGCAATACCGTGGGCATAGCGTGAGTCAACCGTGGCAATACCGTGGGCATAGCGTGGCTCAACCGTTGCAATACCGTGGGCATAGCGTGAGTCAACCGTTGCAATACCGTGGGCATAGCGTGGGTCAACCGTTGCAATACCGTGGGCATAGCGTGGGTCAACCGTGGCAATACCGTGGGCATAGCGTGGGTCAACCGTTGCAATACCGTGGGCATAGCGTGAGTCAACCGTGGCAATACCGTGGGCATAGCGTGGGTCAACCGTTGCAATACCGTGGGCATAGCGTGAGTCAACCGTGGCAATACCGTGGGCATAGCGTGTGTCAACCGTGGCAATACCGTGGGCATAGCGTGGGTCAAACCGTGGCAATACCGTGGGCATAGCGTGAGTCAACCGTGGCAATACCGTGGGCATAGCGTGGGTCAACCGTTGCAATACCGTGGGCATAGAGTGGGTCAAACGTTGCAATACCGTGGGCATAGCGTTAGTCAACCGTGGCAATACCGTTGGCATAGCGTGGCTCAACCGTTGCAAGACCGTGGGCATAGCGTGAGTCAACCGTTGCAATACCGTGGGCATAGCGTGGGTCAACCGTTGCAATACCGTGGGCATAGTGTGGGTCAATCCTGACAATACCGTGGGCATAGCGTGGGTCAACCGTTGCAATAGCGTGGGTCAACCGTGGCAATACAGTGGACATAGCGTGGATTAACCGTGGCAATACCGTGGGCATTGCGTGGGTCAACCGTTGCAAGACCGTGGGCATAGCGTGGGTCAACCGTGGCAATACCGTGGTCATAGCGTGTGTCAACCGTGGCAATACCGTGGGCATAGCGTGGGTCAACCGTGGCAATACCGTGGGCATAGCGTGGGTCAACCGTTGCAATACCGTGGGCATAGCGTGACTCAACCGTGGCACTACCGTGGGCATAGCGTGTGTCAACCGTTGCAATACCGTGGGCATAGCGTGGGTCAACCGTGACAATACCGTGGGCATAGCGTGGGTCAACCGTTGCAATACCGTGGGCATAGCGTGTGTCAACCGTGGCAATACCGTGGGCATAGCGTGGGTCAACCGTTGCAATACCGTGGGCATAGCGTGAGTCAACCGTGGCAATACCGTGGGCATAGCGTGGGTCAACCGTTGCAATACCGTGGGCATAGCGTGTGTCAACCGTGGCAATACCGTGGGCATAGCGTGAGTCAACCGTGGCAATACCGTGGGCATAGCGTGGGTCAACCGTTGCAATACCGTGGGCATAGCGTGGGTCCACCGTTGCAATACCGTGGGCATAGCGTGAGTCAACCGTGGCAATACCGTGGGCATAGCGTGGGTCAACCGTTGCAATACCGTGGGCATAGCGTGAGTCAACCGTTGCAATACCGTGGGCATAGCGTGGGTCAACCGTTGCAATACCGTGGGCATAGTGTGGGTCAATCCTGACAATACCGTGGGCATAGCGTGGGTCAACCGTTGCAATAGCGTGGGTCAACCGTGGCAATACAGTGGACATAGCGTGGATTAACCGTGGCAATACCGTGGGCATTGCGTGGGTCAACCGTTGCAATACCGTGGGCATAGCGTGGGTCAACCGTTGCAATACCGTGGGCATAGCGTGGGTCAACCGTTGCAATACCGTGGGCATAGCGTGGGTCAATCGTGGCAATACCGTGGGCATAGCGTGGGTCAACCGTTGCAATAGCGTGGGTCAACCGTGGCAATACCGTGGACATAGCGTGGATTAACCGTGGCAATACCGTGGGCATTGCGTGGGTCAACCGTTGCAATACCGTGGGCATAGCGTGGGTCAACCGTTGCAATACCGTGGGCATAGCGTGGTTCAACCGTTGCAATACCGTGGGCATAGCGTGGCTCAACCGTTGCAATACCGTGGGCATAGCGTGAGTCAACCGTTGCAATACCGTGGGCATAGCGTGGGTCAACCGTTGCAATACCGTGGGCATAGCGTGGGTCAAGCGTGACAATACCGTGGGCATTGCGTGTGTCAACCGTGGCAATACCGTGGGCATAGCGTGGGACAACCGTGACAATCCCGTGGGCCTAGCGTGGGACAACCGTTGCAAGAGCGTGGGTCAACCGTGGCAATACCGTGGTCATAGCGTGGATTAACCGTGGCAATACCGTGGGCATTGCGTGGGTCAACCGTTGCAATACCGTGGGCATAGCGTGGGTCAACCGTTGCAATACCGTGGGCATAGCGTGGGTCAACCGTTGCAATACCGTGGGCATAGCGTGAGTCAACCGTGGCAATACCGTGGGCATAGCGTGGATTAACCGTGGCAATACCGTGGGCATTGCGTGGGTCAACCGTTGCAATACCGTGGGCATAGCGTGGGTCAACCGTTGCAATACCGTGGGCATAGCGTGGGTCAACCGTTGCAATACCGTGGGCATAGCGTGAGTCAACCGTGGCAATACCGTGGGCATAGCGTGAGTCAACCGTGGCAATACCGTGGGCATAGCGTGGGTCAACCGTTGCCATACCGTGGCCATAGCGTGGCTAAAACGTGGCAATAGCGTGGGCATTGCGTGGGTCAACCGTTGCAATACCGTGGGCATAGCGTGGGTCAACCGTTGCAATACCGTGGGCATTGCGTGGGTCAACCGTTGCAATACCGTGGGCATAGCGTGAGTCAACCGTGGCAATACCGTGGGCATAGCGTGCGTCAACCGTTCCAATACCGTGGGCATTGCGTGGCTCACCCGTTTCAATAGCGTGGGTCAACCGTGGCAATACCGTGGACATAGCGTGGATTAACCGTGGCAATACCGTGGGCATTGCGTGGGTCAACCGTTGCAATACCGTGGGCATAGCGTGGGTCAACCGTTGCAATACCGTGGGCATAGCGTGGGTCAACCGAGGCAATACCGTGGACATAGCGTGGGTCAACCGAGGCAATACCGTGGACATAGCGTGGATTAACCGTGGCAATACCGTGGGCATTGCGTGGGTCAACCGTTGCAATACCGTGGGCATAGCGTGGGTCAACCGTTGCAATACCGTGGGCATAGCGTGTGTCAACCGTTGCAATACCGTGGGCATCGCGTGCGTCAACCGTGGCAATACCGTGGGCATAGCGTGAGTCAACCGTGGCAATACCGTGGGCATAGCGTGGGTCAACCGTGGCAATACCGTGGGCATAGCGTGGGTCAACCGTTGCAATACCGTGGGCATAGCGTGAGTCAACCGTGGCAATACCGTGGGCATAGCGTGGCTCAACCGTTGCAATACCGTGGGCATAGCGTGAGTCAACCGTTGCAATACCGTGGGCATAGCGTGGGTCAACCGTTGCAATACCGTGGGCATAGCGTGGGTCAACCGTGGCAATACCGTGGGCATAGCGTGGGTCAACCGTTGCAATACCGTGGGCATAGCGTGAGTCAACCGTGGCAATACCGTGGGCATAGCGTGGGTCAACCGTTGCAATACCGTGGGCATAGCGTGAGTCAACCGTGGCAATACCGTGGGCATAGCGTGTGTCAACCGTGGCAATACCGTGGGCATAGCGTGGGTCAACCGTTGCAATACCGTGGGCATAGCGTGAGTCAACCGTTGCAATACCGTGGGCATAGCGTGGGTCAACCGTTGCAATTCCGTGGGCAGAGCGTGTGTCAACCGTTGCAATACCGTGGGCATAGCGTGTGTCAACCGTTGCAATACCGTGGGCATAGCGTGTGTCAATCGTGACAATACCGTGGGCATTGCGTGGGTCAACCGTTGCAATACCGTGGGCATAGCGTGGGTCAACCGTTGCAATAGCGTGGGCTTAGCGTGGGTCAACCGTTGCAATACCGTGGGCTTAGCGTGGGTCAACCGTTGCAATACCGTGGGCATAGCGTGGCTCAACCGTTGCAATACCGTGGGCATAGCGTGAGTCAACCGTTGCAATACCGTGGGCATAGCGTGGGTCAACCGTTGCAATACCGTGGGCATTGCGTGGGTCAACCGTTACAATACCGTGGGCATAGTGTGGGTCAACCGTTGCAATACCGTGGGCTTAGCGTGGGTCAACCGTTGCAATACCGTGGGCATAGCGTGGGTCAACCGTTGCAATAGCGTGGGTCAACCGTGGCAATACCGTGGACATAGCGTGAGTCAACCGTGGCAATACCGTGGGCATAGCGTGGGTCAACCGTTGCAATAGCGTGGGTCAACCGTGGCAATACCGTGGACATAGCGTGGATTAACCGTGGCAATACCGTGGGCATTGCGTGGGTCAACCGTTACAATACCGTGGGCATAGTGTGGGTCAACCGTTGCAATACCGTGGGCATAGCGTGGGTCAACCGTTGCAATACCGTGGGCATAGCGTGGGTCAACCGTTGCAATAGCGTGGGTCAACCGTGGCAATACCGTGGGCATAGCGTGGGTCAATCCTGACAATACCGTGGGCATAGCGTGGGTCAACCGTTGCAATAGCGTGGGTCAACCGTGGCAATACCGTGGACATAGCGTGGATTAACCGTGGCAATACCGTGGGCATTGCGTGGGTCAACCGTTGCAATACCGTGGGCATAGCGTGGGTCAACCGTTGCAATACCGTGGGCATAGCGTGGGTCAACCGTTGCAATACCGTTGGCATTGCGTGGGTCAACCGTTTCAATACCGTGGGCATAGCGTGGGTCAACCGTTGCAATAGCGTGGGTCAACCGTGGCAATTACCTGTGGACAATTAGCGTGGATTAACCGTGGCAATACCCGCGTGGGTCATACCGTAATACCGTGGCAATAGTGGGTCAAACCGTGGCAAATAGCGTGAGGCTTAGCGTGCGGTACCGTTGCAATACCGTGGGCATATAGCGTGGGTCAACCGTTGCAATACCGTGGGCATAGCGTGGGTCAACCGTGGCAATACCGTGGGCATAGCGTGAGTCAACCGTGGCAATACCGTGGGCATAGCGTGTGTCAACCGTTGCAATACCGTGGGCATAGCGTGGGTCAACCGTTGCAATACCGTGGGCATAGCGTGGGTCAACCGTTGCAATACCGTGGGCATAGCGTGGGTCAACCGTTGCAATACCGTGGGCATAGCGTGAGTCAACCGTTGCAATACCGTGGGCATAGCGTGGGTCAACCGTTGCAATAGCGTGGGCATAGCGTGGGTCAACCGTTGCAATACCGTGGGCATAGCGTGGGTCAAACGTTTCAATACCGTGGGCATAGCGTGGGTCAACCGTTGCAATAGCGTGGGCTTAGCGTGGGTCAACCGTTGCAATACCGTGGGCTTAGCGTGGGTCAACCGTTGCAATACCGTGGGCATAGCGTGAGTCAACCGTGGCAATACCGTGGGCATAGCGTGGGTCAACCGTTGCAATACCGTGGGCATAGCGTGGGTCAACCGTTGCAATACCGAGGGCATCGCGTGGGTCAACCGTTGCAAAACCGTTGGCATTGCGTGGGTCAACCGTTGCAATACCGTGGGCATAGCGTGGGTCAACCGTTGCAATACCGTTGGCATTGCGTGGGTCAACCGTTACAATACCGTGGGCATAGCGTGGGTCAACCGTTGCAATAGCGTGGGTCAACCGTGGCAATACCGTGGACATAGCGTGGATTAACCGTGGCAATACCGTGGGCATTGCGTGGGTCAACCGTTGCAATACCGTGGGCATAGCGTGGGTCAACCGTTGCAATAGCGTGGGCTTAGCGTGGGTCAACCGTTGCAATACCGTGGGCTTAGCGTGGGTCAACCGTTGCAATACCGTGGGCATAGCGTGTGTCAACCGTGGCAATACCGTGGGAATACCGTGGCTCAAACCTGCACATACCGTGGTCATAGCGTGTGTCAACCGTTGCAATACCGTGGTCATAGCGTGGTTCAACCGTTGCAATACCGTGGGCATTGCGTGGGTCAACCGTTACAATACCGTGGGCATAGTGTGGGTCAACCGTTGCAATACCGTGGGCTTAGCGTGGGTCAACCGTTGCAATACCGTGGGCATAGCGTGGGTCAACCGTTGCAATACCGTGGGCATAGCGTGGGTCAACCGTTGCAATACCGTGGGCATTGCGTGGGTCAACAGTTGGAATACCTTGTGCATAGCGTGGGTCAACCGTTGCAAGACCGTGGGCTTAGCGTGGGTCAACCGTTGCAATACCGTGGGCATAGCGTGGGTCAACCGTTGCAATACCGTGGGCATAGCGTGGGTCAACCGTTGCAATACCGTGGGCATAGCGTGGGTCAACCGTTGCAATACCGTGGGCATAGCGTTGGTCAACCGTTGCAATACCGTGGGCATAGCGTGGGTCAACCGTTGCAATACCGTGGGCATAGCGTGGGTCAACCGTTGCAATACCGTGGGCATAGCGTGGGTCAACCGTTGCAATACCGTGGGCATAGCGTGGGTCAATCGTGACAATACCGTGGGCATAGCGTGGGTCAACCGTTGCAATACCGTGGGCATAGCGTGGGTCAAGCGTTGCAATACCGTGGGCATAGCGTGGGTCAACCGTTGCAATACCGTGGGCATAGCGTGGGTCAACCGTTGCAATACCTTGGGCATATCGTGTGTAAACCGTGGCAATACCGTGGGCATAGCGTGGGTCAACCGTTGCAATACCGTGGGCATAGCGTGGGTCAACCGTTGCAATACCGTGGGCATAGCCGTGGGTCAACCGTTGAAATACCGGGTGCATTGCGTGGGTCAACCGTTGCAATACCGTGGGCATAGCGTGTGTCAACCGTTGCAATACCGTGGGCATAGCGTGGGTCAACCGTTGCAATACCGTGGGCATAGCGTGAGTCAACCGTTGCAATACCGTGGGCATAGCGTGGGTCAACCGTTGCAATACCGTGGGCATAGCGTGTGTCAACCGTGGCAATACCGTGGGCATAGCGTGGGTCAAACCGTTGCAATACCGTGGGCATAGCGTGGGACAACCGTTGCAATAGCGTGGGCTTAGCGTGGGTCAACCGTTGCAATACCGTGGGCTTAGCGTGGGTCAACCGTTGCAATACCGTGGGCATAGCGTGGCTCAACCGTTGCAATACCGTGGGCATAGCGTGAGTCAACCGTTGCAATACCGTGGGCATAGCGTGGGTCAACCGTTGCAATACCGTGGGCATAGCGTGCGTCAACCGTGGCAATACCGTGGGCATAGCGTGGGTCAACCGTTGCAATAGCGTGGGTCAACCGTGGCAATACCGTGGACATAGCGTGGGTCAACCGTTGCAATACCGTGGGCATAGCGTGGGTCAACCGTTGCAATACCGTGGGCATAGCGTGAGTCAACCGTTGCAATACCGTGGGCATAGCGTGGGTCAACCGTTGCAATACCGTGGGGCATAGCGTGGGTCAACCGTTGCAATACCGTGGGCATAGCGTGGGTCAACCGTTGCAATACCGTGGGCATAGCGTGGGTCAACCGTGGCAATACCGTGGGCATTAGCGTGGGTCAACCGTTACAATACCGTGGGCATAGCGTGGGTCAACCGTTGCAATAGCGTGGGTCAACCGTGGCAATACCGTGGACATAGCGTGGGTCAATCGTAGCAATACCGTGGGCTTAGCGTGGGTCAACCGTTGCAATACCGTGGGCCTAGCGTGGGTCAACCGTGGCAATACCGTGGACATAGCGTGGGTCAATCGTAGCAATACCGTGGGCTTAGCATGGGTCAACCGTTGCAATACCGTGGGCTTAGCGTGGGTCAATCGTAGCAATACCGTGGGCTTAGCGTGGGTCAACCGTTGCAATACCGTGGCCATAGGGTGCGTCAACCGTGGCAAGACCGTGGTCTTAGCGTGGGTCAACCGTTGCAACACCGTGGGCATAGCGTTGTACAATCGTGGCAATGCCGTGGGACAATCGTGGCAATACCGTGGGCATAGCGTGGGTCAACCGTTGCAATACCGTGGGCATAGCGTGAGTCAACCGTGGCAATACCGTGGGCTTAGCGTGGGTCAACCGTTGCAACACCGTGGGCATAGCGTTGTTCAATTGTGGCAATGCCGTGGGACAATCGTGGCAATACCGTGGGCATAGCGTGGGTCAACCGTTGCAATACCGTGGGCAAAGCGTGTGTCAATCGTGGCAATACCGTGGGCATAGCGTGGATTAACCGTGACAATACCGTGGGCTTAGCGTGGGTCAACCGTTGCAATACAGAGGTAAAAGAGTGGATAAAACGTGGCAATACCGTGGGCATAGCGTGGATTAACCGTGACAATACCGTGGGCTTAGCGTGGGTCAACCGTTGCAATACCGTGGGCATAGCGTGGGTCAATCGTGACAATACCGTGGGCAAAGCGTGGATTAACCGTGACAATACCGTAGGCATAGCGTGGGTCAACCGTTGCAATACCGTGGGCATAGTGTGGGTCAATCGTGACAATACCGTGGGCAAAGCGTGGATCAACCGTCTAAATGCTGAGTTAAAAGTGTGGATTAACCGTGACAATACCGTGGGCTTAGCTTTCAGTTTAATTAATTTTCTTTAAATTACGCTACTAAAAAATTTAAATTCTATCAATCAAAGTTTTACATTTATTAAAATTCCATCAAATTACATTTCTGTTCGACAACATTGATATTCAATTTAATGAACATTCTGCCAAGTTAACATTCTAACAATGATATATTCCAATAAAATGATATTCAAGATAATAAAATTCTATTAAATAACATTTCTGACGTAGAGTGGGTCAATCATGTCAATTCCCTGGGCATAGCGTGGGTGAACCGTAGTCATAGATTAAAGTAGATTTCTATGAAAATAATTTTCGGCATATTCAGATTCCATTTAATTATGTTTCTGTAAAATTACGATTCTTCGAAAAAACGATTCTCATAAATTGATATTCGGTCAAATTTTATTTTCAGAAAAATTAAAATTCGATCAAATTGACTTTCTGACAGATTATAATTCGGACTAACAAACATTCTACTAAATTAAAAATTTTTTGTTTATATTTCAGCTTAATTAATTTTCTATAAATTACAATTCTAAAAAATTCAAATTCTATCAATCGAAGTCTCACATTTATTAAAATTTAATCAAATTACATTTCTGTTCGACAACATTGATATTTAATTTAATGAACATTCTGCCAAGTTTACATTCTCACAATTATATATTCTACTAAATTGATATTCTAGGTAATAAAATTCGATTAAATAACATTTGTAACAAGTCTGGTTTAGGTTATTTCTATGCGCCCCTAAAAATGGACAACGTTATGTGGACGTGGACCAGAGTACTGCCGTCCTGATGAAGAAAGTGGTTAAGTAATATTTTTATGAAAAATGAGATTTTTATTCCGTTGGATTCGTTATAAAATTTAAAATCTATCTACAGTAGTGATGCACGACGAGACTCTGTCCTTTCATGCATGAAAAGAAATGAAAATATAACATTCAATTGTTTTCATTGTTTTTCTCGCGAGATTCTCGGTTTTTCGAGACGAGACTCGCTCGAAGTGCATCACTAATCTACAGTATTACATTTTACCGATATTAATTAATTTTGAAGATAATGAGACCCTAATTATCGTACTTGCAGAGATTTTCGTGAAATACTTATTTATAGAACCGTACTTGCAGAAAATTTAACCGTACTTGCAAAGATTCGTCAAAATGATGACGTAGATGAGAACTTTCATTGGAGGTCGAACCGTATTGGCGAGTGCGGCTTGAAAATGTAGCTCGACTAGACCCAAAAAACTAAGGCGTTGAACCGTATAACACAGCTATTCTCAGGCCGTGAGTGCACTTACGCTTTTAAGGCAGTATTTTGACGATTTCAAAATTAATTTTTAACAGTATTCGACATTTTGTTTATAATAAATTAAAATTTTTTAATTATTTCAACGCCATTAAATAGAGCATATTAAATTTAGTTAAAAGCAATTGTAAATATTAAAAAACTTTTAAATATTAGTGGAGCTCGTTAGAAACGCGTTTCCTTAAATATCTCGAAATCACTCTGACTGTGAGTAACCATTTTTCTTCATCAGGACGGCAGAGTAAACCACTAAACCTGATTAGGACTTTAAATTATTGCTGAACATTTTAGAAAAAGAATTTTATAATTTTTAAAAACATTTAACAACTTTCAATTACACAGAACTAGAATTGTACAAATTCTTCCAATATTCTAAAAATTAAAAAGTTTTTAATTATTGCACATTTTTAACTATGAAAAGTATGTTCTATTGTTAATCGTGAAGAATACAATTCTGAGTGTACCCAGTGTGTACACTTGTTCAAAAGGCGTCCTAAAAATGTCTTTTGGCAGACGTTTTTTGGACTTGTCCAAAAAGATGTCTATAAGGCGTCAGAAAGGCGTCCTATACATGAGGGATTCCCCGTCAAGTGATCAAGTGGTCTTTTGGTGTATGTTTATTTTAATAATTTTTTACTCTTAAACAATTAAACATACAAATTTGACAAAGTACATTTTGGAAAGGTTTTTTCATGCCCTTTCGATTGGAAATAAGCATTTTGAAAAAAAATTTTGACACAAAAATATCAAAATTAATAATGAATTTAAATTTTTTAGGGGGGGAGAGACACGATTTTTTTCAAAACTAAAGCTGAGGTTTTTTCCTAAAAGGACATATAAATGAAAAAGTGGGAATAAAATGTTTTTAATGAATAGAAAATATTTTTTTATGTTCAACTTGGACTTAGAAATTCATGAATGTGAAATTCATTGGAATTTTTCTGAGTTAAATTCATTTCATTGACAAGTTACATCGTTAACTTTGTAGAGGTTTATATCTGTCCCGAACGGCTGAGGTGCTTAAGGCGCAGTGCTTCAAGCCCAGGGTATCAGAGTTGAATCCCAACTTCGTAGGAATTTTTTCATTATTTTTCCACATTTTAGAAAAAATAAAACTGAACTTAAAATAAATTTAATAAAATATTACTGAGTGTTAACTTAAAAATGTCATAAAAGAAATGTCTATTTAAGATTTAAAGAAATGTAAAAAGGACGTCCAAAAGGCGTCTTTTTTTTTTTTTTTTTTTGTCGTTTATACTCCTGCCCTATCGGCCTTATGCTCTCGACAAGAGTCCCTGCTGATACTTTTTGTGGATGAAGCATAACCATTCTACCAAATATTTGCAAATTTATCTAACCTAATGCGCCTACAGTGCGACTTTCGAAGATAGGAGTACTCGCATTTGCCTGGACCACCCGCAATTGGGTTTTCTCGCCAGAGAAGAGGGAAACTGTAGAAAAACCTCTTCTGAGTACAACCGGTTTATCGACAGTCTAGTTTCGGCGGTAGGCATTGGACAATAATCGACAATGCACACCGTCGCACCTAGACGTCAAACCTCCCGCTCGAAATATCTCACCTGTCGGAAAAATCCCCGGCTGACGGGGGGCGCGAACCTCGCTCGCACCACCCGCAAAGCCGGAGCTCCAACCAACTGAGCTATTCCGTCGGTTTCCAAAAGGCGTCTTTTAGGCGTCGAAAAGACGTTTTTAAGACGTACTTTAGACGTCCTTTCTGATGTCTTTTGGACGTCTTTTGGACCAGACATAGAACGTCTTTTAGACATCTTTTAGTTGTCTTTTTGAAGACTCAGAGACATTACCATCATTGTCTCTGAATTGTCCGCGTACAAGAAAAATTATGAATTATGAAATTAAAGTTCCGAATTAGAAGAGAAATGGACCACAGAAGACCACTAAACCTGGTAGTGACTCGGAATTACTTGCTGAACATTTTAGAAAAAGAATTTTTATAATTCTAAAAAAAGTTAACAATTTTTAATTATACTGAAACACAAATGTACAAATTCTTCCAATATTCTTAAAATTAAATGTTTGTAAATTACTGAACTTTTCTAGTTAAAGAAAATATTTTTTATTGTGAAATGTAAAGTTCCGGACTACGAATGAAATGGAACAGTGTAAACCACTAAATTTTATATAAATATTCGTTGGTAATTTACAAAATTTGGACAAAAATCTTTTTGAAAAGTGGTCGAATTTAATTGGAAGAATTTTTACAAAAAATACACTAGTATCCATTATGAAGTCAGTCTCATTTATTTGTTGTACAAAATTATAATCATGTTTTTTTATGAGGCATTTCATTTCAAACCGTTCCACCGACAAAAACAATCGCAAGAAAATAGATTTTCTAATATTTTTTATTGTATAAAACTTTAATTGTTTATAATATATTATGCACTGATTCAAAAGAGAATTTCATGAGCTTTCTATTGCTATTTTTATTATTATAAATTTCTGCCAATTTCGTAGATAAATTTCTATTTGAAATGTTAAACTCTTAATATCTCAAAACACCTCCCGACGATTTTTATCAAAATTATATGAAAATTAAGCGTAAATTCACTAGTTTCTATTCCCATTTGATATATAATGGACATTTGATGGGATTAATAGAAAAAAAATTGTTTAAAAAATGTGTTTTTGAAAATTTTGACAAATAGTATGAAGTTGATCCTTAACCCATTCAACTTACATTCAATTTCGTACTATTTGTCAAATTTTTCAAAAACACATTTTTAAAATAATTTTTTTTCTATTAATCCCATCAAATGTCCATACTATATCAAATGGGAATAGAAACTAGGAAATTTACGCTTAATTTTCATATAATTTTGATAAAAATCGTCGGGGGGGTGTTTTCTGATATTAAGAGTTTAACATTTCAAACAGGAATTTCTCTACGAAATTGGCAGAAATTTAAAATAATAAAGATAGCAATAGAATGCTCATGAAATTCTCTTTTGAATCAGTGCATAATATATTATAAACAATTAAAGTTTTATATAATAAAAATTATTAGAAAATCTATTTGCTTGCGATTGTTTTTTGTCGGTGGGACGGTTTGAAATGAAATGCCTCTTATATTAACTGTCGTTTTGGTTAGTTTCAACTCGTTCTCGTTATCCTGTCACGCTATTATTAAAATAAAAATGTTTTACTTAGTCCAATGGGCAACTAGTAAAGAAATAAGTGTCGTTAATGAATCGGATGTGGTAAAGATAATGAAAAATTCCTCACTTATTTCATGGAATGGAAAAAATTACAAGGCCAAAATCATTGCGGTTAATGGTAAATAAGTAAACTGTTTTTATTATGTATTTTATTTTGTATGTTTATTTTAAACTATTTTATTTTTTCATTTATTATTTACTTCTTTATTTATTATTTATTTTTGTGTCTGCATTTTGTGTGTATTTTATGAGTTTATTTTAAAGCATTTTAATTTTTTTTTTATTTCGAAGTTTTTTATTTTTATTTATTTATATTTACTATTTAAAAAATGAACCATGAATTTATTTATTTGTTAACCTAATAAGGTATAACAGTTTTTTTTATACATTTTGATGATTTTTTAAACAAACAATTGTTTTGTAAAATCTGCTAAATTTATTTTTCCCGTGTGTAAACTATCTAGAAACTTGCAATTTTTTTCTAATTTTGCAGTCAGCAAATACAAATATTATGAAATTCATTCATCTTTTAAATGTATAACCCATTGGGGAGTTAATGCCAGGGGAGTTAAATAAAGAGAGTTAAAATTTAACACCCATGTGCTAACTCCCCATGGAAAAAATAACTCGCACGGGTGTTGATGAAGGGAGTTAGTAAATTAGCTCTTTTTTGGAGTTGATTTTTAACACGAAAAATTTAACTCCTAAGGCCGTTAACTCCTTAAAAATTTTACAGTTTAGAAAGTAGCAATTTTTTCTAATTTTGCAATAACTAACTACTTAGATCTAGCAAAATTAAAAAAGAACTGCATGTTTCTAGATGGTTTGTGTTAGTATATAACAACAATTATTTATTTAAACAATTGATATCAATGATTACATCGGTATTATTTTTGTCTTGAATCTAACTTTTAAATAAAAATTATCTTGTTTTAAGATATTAAATTTAAATGAACAACAAAATTGTTGATTTATAAAAAATATGTAAAAAAACCACTTCACCTATGAAATTTTAACATAAAAAAATTCTACTTATTCTTTACACCTTATTGATCACTATTTCACAACAACAAAAATTGCACGCATTAAACAGTAGCAAAAACAATTATTTTTTTATATTGCGTGCGAAATAATTCTCTTAGAGGGTTATATTTTGAATTCTTCTCTTCTCGGCGCAAGCATTTAAATTTTATACGTAAATTATTTCGTTTAAAATTTTAACCCTCCTGAGCATGAGTTACTACTCAAAAAATTACTACCAAATGCATCTATTTTACACAATAATAGATCCAAAAATTTTTTAATAAGGAAAATTTTTTCTCTCTATTCCTTACCAGTATTAATTTATGTTTTTACGAAAAAGTATCGTCATATTCGTAATCAGCGCCCCCAAAAACCCCCAGATACCAAAAGTGAAGGAAAATTGAATAATTTTTTCAAGATTCGTCATCCATATTAGATCCGACATTTTAAATGTTTAAAAATGGACTTCAAATTCCTTATCAGCGACCCCCAAAATCCCAATATACCAAATTGCAAGAAAATTCAATAATTTTTTCAACATTTGTCCTTCATATTGGATCCGCCATTTTGAATTTTGAAATCGGACATCAGATTCGTAATATACCAAATTGCAGAAAAATAAAATAATTTTTTCAACATTTTTCCTCCACATTGGATCCGCCATTTTTAATTTTGTTATTCAAAATCCGCATATATGTAATAAATGATCCGAAAAACCCTTAAATACTTTATTTATAAAAAATACAATTTTTTTAAAATTTGTCTGCTTTTGAATAATTAATTTAAGCTAATTTTTTTAGTTTTAACACTAATTTTACTTATTATTTTTTAAGAAATATTTTATAAATATGAACTTCTGGAGAATTCCATGACAATTTTTGAGCCTTATGCTTTAATTTTCGACTTAGTTGATATTTCCATGATAATTTGATAAAAAGTTATTAAGAAAAATGTTTGGACGACTATATTTCTCCTTATGCATACGAAAACAATTTATTTTGGCGGACTATAGTCTGCTTTATGTTCGGTCGTAGTCCAGACGAGCCTCGACAATTAGTGCTCGCGCAATACAGAATTTGCGAAAAATACAGAAAATACTCTGTAGCTCATAAAAAAGCTCAGCGATAAGTGCTGACTAAGTATAGAAAAATTGTTCACAACGCTTTTCGCCAGCACTGAAAGAAATTATTTATTATTTCAGTATGTTAGGAATTTGATTATGTTTAACAATTTCCAGACTTCGCGCTCGATAATAAATTTTCGAAAAAGTTGGAAAAAGTAGCATTGAAAATAAAGAGAGGAATAAAACAGTTGCTATCGAAAAATTAAACTTGAGGACAAAAAAAACTCGTTGAAGACACTTCACAAGATTGACAAAAATTCCATTTCATATTTTAATTTTCTTGACTTTTTCCCTATTTACATAAAAAATATTTACTTCTTTCTAATCCTAATAATAAATTGAATTTCTGCAACGAATTTTATTAATCATGAAAAATTTAAATATTTATAAAAATAATTTAATTCTTGCCAAGAATTATTGGTGTAAATAATTGAATTCTTGGGAAGAATTTTATTAAAATCTAAAATCTTTGTAAATAATAGAATTCTTACAAAGAATTTAAATGAAAATATTTTTAAATAATTGATTTCTTCGAGGAATTGCTAAAAAAATGTTATTACCCACACAGCACCGAAAATTTTCTAAAATTTGAAATTAGGTTAACTGCAACCTTTGCAATCTTTAAAGCAAAGCTCATGAAACTTTATGATTTTCTTTAAATTTTCTTTCGATGACGTGTGGGTAATTACACTTTTTAGCAATTTCTGTAAAATTGTATTAAAAATAATTGAATTATTGCAATGAATTTTATAAAAAATTTTAAAAGTAATTTAATTCTTGAGAAGAATTTTATATTTTTTTTAAATAATTGAATTATTGTGAAAAATGAATTTTTCAATTAATTAATTAAAAATAGTATTAAAAATAATTGAATTCTTGTTTGGAATTTTATTAAAATTTTGTGTAAAAAATTGAATTTCTATGAAAAATGTTATTATTAGTGAAAGTATTTGAATTATTGTTAGATGACAAGCAATGGTTGGAGTCATTAGAGGTAAATGCTGCTGGGTCCATTTGTGGAAGAAATGTAACAAATGGTAATTATTCTTTAAATGATATAATAATGTTAATAATGTCGTAGCAAAGAAATCTAAAAAATACAAAGATTTTATAAAATTATCAACAGTAAAATATTAAAAATATGTGGATGTTTACATAAAAAGGGCCCATTTTGGCACTATTGAAGTTATCTACATGGGCGTATTCCTTACAAAATTTGCTAAATTTTGAGTGATCTTAGAACTTTTTTGATTAAAAATTCGCCAAGTTACGGAACTTCAATTTTTAGAACGCCAAGAAAGTCATTTGAAGAAAAAGAATAGAAATTAAACTCATTTAAAATTTTTTAACAATCTGGTTTTTCTGGGAAGTTATTTGGGCGATTTACTTTTCGTCGCCAACTCACTCCCGTATATCTGCTCGGCATCGAAATCTCGCTCCTGGGCCCCTTCACCCACTCTACTTACTTTCCGGGCACCGCCAGTCTGACGTACATGGTATGAACTATACTTCTCACCCACAAATATTCAGTCAAATTTTCTTCTCATCCCTCTTTCAGTATCCAGTTCTTTACATAAATTTGATTATTTTCAAATAAGAAAATTCTACACAGGATTTCTATTATATTATTTTTAATACAACTTTAGACAATCAGTCATTCTGTAAATGATTAAATTTAGTATTTAAATAATTGAAATCAATAGTTTAAAAAAAAATTGAAAACCACCTTGCCCCCTTAATTTTGATAATACGAAATTAAAAATGCGATTTTTAATAAATGAACCAGATTTTTTCCAATGAATAACAGTTTTTTTTATGGAAAAGAAATTAATTATAATGTTAGAATAAAAAATTTATATATTTTTAAATATATAATAATCTATGTCTTTTTCTACAAATAATGTGTTCTGAAATTTTCTTATGTTTTACAATCTTTTCATGTATAAAAAAATATTTTGTTTATCAATTCAACTGAATTCATAAGACTCGAGTGTGTTTTAGAATGTATTTTCTTTCAAAATCAAATCATAATATTGCAAGAAACTATCGGAAATTACAGAAATTTCAAACTTTCGCAATAGACCGACAAAATGGACCCTTTTCAGTTTTCTAATCCCGTGTAGAAAAATTTTGTGGCGCTAGCTAGCAATGCTAGATACATGGGAAATTTACATGTAGTCTATCCACATATACATATATTTTTTGCAAATTATAAGTAAAGAAAATATTAACCTTATCACAGAAAAAAATAGGTGTTACATATATTACGTGCTATTTGAAAGTGGTGTCATTTTAACACTAAGTGGTGTCGTTTTAACACTAATACTGGTGTAGTCATTAATATAATCTAACAACGACAGTAGTGTTAAAATAATACCACTTAAAAATATTTCCTGTTGTTTTAACAACCAATTTGGTGTTGAAACAATACTTACAATTTTCTGTGTAGATTTCAATTTCCAATATAAGTAAGTATAAGACTAACTAAATGGTAGATAGTTAAAGTTCTATATTAATGAAATTAAATTATTATAATTCATCATAGTTGAAATAATAATTTAACATATGAAATTATATTTAATTGTAGAAGAGAGAGCAGATTTTTCTGATGATGCCGAATTAGCAAACGGTAAATCGTGAGATGTTAAAATAACACCAAAATAGATTAGAATAACGAGCAATAATTTAATCCCTCTAGAATTAAATTGATACCAAAAAGGATTTAAATAATCCATTTTGTTGTTATTTTTTACCATGAATAAAATTTTACTATAAATTAAACACCATGACAACGATTTCTTAAATTTGAACAAATTTAGCTTAATCGGGAACAATAGTTACTAATTTACTAACTAATAAATTTAATAAATAATGAACTAAGTCTAATTTAGTAAGTAGCTTACTAACTTTCTAATTTACTAACTATATAATTTAACTTACTAACTTTGTAACTTACTTACAAACTTAATTACTTATTAACTTAGTAAATTTCTAACAAACTTATTAAAAGTCTTACTGACTAATTTACTAACTAACGAGCTAACTAATCAACTTTCTAATAAACTTACAAACATAATTAATGATGAACTTACTAACCAACTTTATAACTAAGTAACTTACTAATTTACTAACCTACTAACTTAACTTAATAACTACGGTACCTAATAACTAACTAACTGACTAACTAACTGGTTGATAGCTTTTTTATATTATATAATTAAATAAAATTATTATTTTTCATTATAGTAGAGGAATTATTTCAAGATCTGAATGTATCTGCAGTTGTTGAAGAGGAAGCTTCTTGTTTAACACCCACAAAAGAGAAATCTAACGAATCGCAGTCAGCACACGGTATATCGTTTGGTGTTCAAATAACTAACTTGCAAACTTTATTAGTAATAAAATTTTTTTTAGAAATGTCTAAAAATACATTACGCATCCCTTTGATAGTAATATATACTTTATTTATATAAAAATACAATTTTTTTAAAATTTGTCTGCTTTTGAATAATTAATATGTGACGTGCCGCAACAAAAGGGACCTTAGCTGCTTAGAAATTTAGGTTAAGTTTAGAGTACTTTTAAATACATTAAAAATTTATTATTGATTATTTAACATCAAAAGCATATTTTTCTGAAAATATTGCACATAATAATGAATTAAATATTAATAGTTTGTAAAGAAAATTTGTCATTTTTATTTATTTATACTTCTAATTTTAGTTCTGTCAAAAACAGCTAAGGTCCCTTTTGTCGCGGCACGTCACATATAAGCTTATTTTTTTAGTTTTAACACTAATTTTACTTATTATTTTTTAAGAAATATTTTATAAATATGAACTTCTGGAGAATTACATGACAATTTTTTAGCCTTATGCTTTAATTTTCGACTTAGTTGATATTTTCATAATAATTTGTTAAAAAGTTATTAACAAAAATGTTTGGACGACTATATTTCTCCTTATGCATACGAAAACAATTTATTTTGGAGGACTATACTCGGCTTTATGCGCAGGAGGGTTAAAATAGTATATTGTGACAATGGGAATTGACAATGTAGTGCCGACGCTTACTACTACTTGCTTAGTACTCAGACTAATGTTCGGTCGTAGTTCAGACGAGGCTCGACAATTACTGCGTCGACTAACTAACTGGTTGATAGCTTTTCTTTTATATTATATAATTAAATAAAATTATTCTTTTTCATTACAGTAGAGGAATTATTTCAAGATCTAAATGTATCTGCAGTTGTTGAAGAGGAAGCTTCTTTTTTAACACCCACAAAAGAGAAATCTAACAAATCGCAGTCAGCACACGGTATATCGTTTGGTGTTCAAATAACTAACTTGCAAACTTTATTAGTAATAAAATTTTTTTAGAAATGTCTAAAAATACATTTCGCATCCCTTTGATGGTGATGTTGTTTGGAGTATGTGGGACTTCCTTATTAATAGATCTACTAAAAATCTAATATCCTATTTAAACAGATCATTCCACAAACCGGAAACCAAGCTACTATTAGAATTTTCATTTTCATACGTAATATTTTTAAAAAATACTTTTTTTACTCTTCCATACTTTGCTGTACTTTCCCGAACTTCAAAAATTCAGAATTTTATTTTTTCAGACTGAATATTTTCCAAACAACTATTTTTTCTAACACACGCACCGGCAGTACATCATTTCTCACCTATAAAGAGGGTGGAAAGTACGGCTTCCCGGAGTCAGGGAGAGAAAGTAATATTTTCTTCCTGCTGCAATAATAATTTGTAGTTTTTTTACAAAAATACAAAATTTAAAAAGAGATATATATTTTTTAAGATTAAATATGTTTCATATTGTTATTTTTTTAATTAATAATGGATTTGAAATAAATATTACAACAAAAAATTCCGTTAAATAATTCCATATTTGTACTTTCGTTTACATGTGTCAGAAAAAAATAGTATGTGCACAACGGAAGGAAAATGATTTTCGCCTGGTGTGTTGTATATTGTCCTCCCTAGGTGCTCAATATACTGTTTTCTACTCTCGCATACTTTAGTATACTTTTCCGTACTTTGCCGAATTCCAAAAGTACAGAATTTTATTTTTTCAGACTGGATATTTTCCAAACAACTATTTTTTCACTTTCCCATACTTTGCTGTACTTTCCCGTACTTTTCCAAACTCCAAAAATACAGAGTTTTAATTTTCATATGTAATATCTCAAAAAAACTCGCCTCCAATACTTTGGTGTTGTTCTCCATTCGAAAATATTCTCGAAAAACCTATTTTCTTGTTCCCGTACTTTGCTGAACTGTCCCCGTACTTTAAATATCTTTGTTAACTATGTACATTTTAAAGTATGGGAAACGCTCATTAGTCGTACTTTACTGTACTTTTGCTCATACTATTTTGTACTTTGATGGTCTTTGCTGAATTTTGCCCCATACTTTCATTTCGACGCGGGTAGTTAGTTACTAATTTACTTACTAACAAATTTACTATCTAACGAGCTAACTAACTAACTTTCCATCTTACTAAGTAGCTTACTAACATTCTTTCTAACATACAAACTTCATTAATAATTAACTTATTAACCAACCTACCAACTAAATCTCTAATTTACAAACTTAATTACTAATTAACTTACTAACTAATTTTTTAACTACTTTAATAAATATCTAAGACAAATAATAACAATAATCATAATAATAAAATATTTTAATTTTAAAGTTACGGTGGTAAACGAAGAAATTATTATTGATGAAAAAAGACAAATTGAATTTCTTCGCCTGGCGGAAAATCCAAGGAAAATGGTCAGAGAATTATTGTTACATTTAATTGGGCGAGACGAGTTAAGAAATATGACAGCATTAGGCCATAGCAGAGGTGGTAATGAATTGAAAGGGATACCAACACACATCAGAATTGCTGTTTTTGGTACATATTTATATTCCCAATAAGCTGGTAGAAATTAGGAGTAGCTCTGAGCCAATTTTTCATTTATTCGTATGGTAAATGCAGTCGCGTCTGTTAAGTTTTGCTTTTATCGCTTTTTCATAATTTTTCACTGTTTCGTTTCGTGGACGAAAACAATATTGAGTCAAATATCCCAATACGATTTTTTCATTATTCTACATTGGTTCAGAGCTACTCCCAATTTCTAACGGCTCCACTTAATACTTTTTCTACTGGGTTGATATTAAAATTTTTAAAATATAAGAATACAGTGACAGTAAATAATAATAATAATAATAATAATAATGAAATTATAATAATAATTGCTTGTGATAATTATTTAGCCAAAAATATTTTCTAAATTAAATAATTGCTCATATAATAATAACCCCCGCGCACCCTGCCACGCGGAGCAGTACATTGCGGGGTTTTCATATGATAAATTGTCTAATTTACACATCAATATTATACTATTATTAATTAAATATTTAATTGAATGAAATAATATTTTTAAAGTCAATTCAATGATGTTTTCTTGAAATACTTAAGTTATTGATTTAAATACCATTTAATTGAATTCAATAAATAATATTTTATCCATGTTAATGTTTCATTGATAATGGTTAAGTAATAGTTAAGTAAAACGTTTATAAGCAACATGTTTCATAAACATTTTAATTTAATTAATTAATTATAATAATAAATTGTTAATTTATACAGGATTTTCTCATTTACTTTAAATTTTATGGTTTAGAATTCATTAGAAAACATTCAGATGGTTTAAGTTATGAAGAATTTATAGACGTAATCAATAATCAATGTCGAACATTAAGAAATCCAAAAAAATCAAAAAATTGAAATTTATTTTGAAAATAACAGTATTGATCAATATTAGAAAAAGGAAAAATTTGGAATAATATAAAATAAAATTATTAAGTTTTGAAATTATTTTGGTATTGCATTCTTCAATGGATGAAAAGTACGGATTGTATAAAAATTTTGCAGAAAAACAAAAAATGAAGAGAAATACAAGAAAAGAAAATCATTGTGTAAAATGTATAATGAAAAAAATTTGGTCGAAAACTTCAACTACTACTACTACTACTACTGATTTTCCTACTTTTGATGTAGTTAAATAATAGTTCAGATGACTAAAAAATGAGTTAAATTACAAGAACAACTACAAAATCTGATTACACCAAATACATTCTTAGTTCATTTTACTACTTTTCGGTTAAAAAGTAGTTAAACCTACTAGAAATTTTTTCAGTGTATTAAAACCTCCAGTAAAAATTAAAATAAAAAAACTCAAATTTTAAAACTTGTAAATATTAATTTCAAATTTATATAAATTTTGAAAATGGGAAATTACCCCTTGCCTTTTGTAAATAATTTTAATAAAATTGATGAAAGAAATTGTATTTCTTGGAATAATAAAAATTAATAATAAAAAACCGGTGGAAAAATCCAAATCTTCCATTTAAAGAAGTAAAGAAGGACCTACTTCGAATTCGGTAAACCCTACATTCATTCTCCTACACCCTACCCTCATTACAATCAGAAACCTCTAAATTATTGTCATTTGTGGCATCAGGAGGAGATGTAGTCTTTGAATTATCACTTGTTACTGTCTTATTTTGATTTATTTTATTGGATGGATGTGAATTATCCAAAATCCTTTTACCTTCGATGTTTCACTTGTCGATTTTGAATTCGTCAAAAGTTGTAATGAACCTGATGGAGGCTGTGTTGAATTTATTGTTTCCACTGATGGGATTGGTGAAACATAAAAATCGGGCGTATCAGTTAAAAGAGAAACGGTTGAGAAACCAACGTTGATTGCACACAAGACGATTGGTTTATATGGTTTGGGAGATTGCTGATTTCGAGAAAATTGCTGATTAATTGGTTCTGATAGTGTGGAACATTTTTTATCCAAAGAATTATAACTGTCAGCTGAAACCACTTTTTTAAATGTTGTACTTGTCGATTCGTAAATAGACTTTTCTGACCCTATTTGTTCTTCCCGTTTCTTCAAATTTGATCTTTTTAAAATATTTCTTACTTTTTATGAGTTTTTTATAGCCTGCTGCTTCTTTTTTACTTCCTTCGAAAAAATTTTCTGTGCTGGGTTATGTATCTCGCCATTATCCGTCACTGGAATTCGATGTAATTTCACCTCATCTAAATAATCAAACAATTTCCAAGTGTAATTTATTACCTCAAAACTGTTTTCTATATTATCATTGGAAACACTAATTCCAGTGTACCTTTTTCAGCTGTTTATTGAAGATCAATGATAACGCATTTTCCACATTTGACAGTCTCGCATACCACTGAAGCAGAAAAATTTTCAATTAATTAAAAGAAAATACAAAAAGAATATTTAAATAAAATAAAGACAATTAAGTATAAAAAGACAACTTTTGGACAAAGGTACACTACCGGCAGAAATTGTCGGTACGAACAACGGGCGAGCTACGAAAAGTTGCTGCCGAAATTAAATTAACATATTTTATTATTGAAAAATGATAGAAACTTGGTTCTTGGATTGTTCGAAAGCCAATTAAATTCTGCGTTGTTTGGTATATAAATGAACATTATTTTATATTTTTGCGAGATTTTATCACCTAAGAGCACATTCTAGAAAAATTTAGACAAAAATTTTAAACTCTTGCAACATAATCTTTAAAGACTCAGCTTTTATTTAAGCCTTGGAAACTGAAAATCCGTTCAGCAGTTTTTGAAATATCTATAAAAATATCCTAGCATGTTGTTTTATAATTTAGGCGGTGATACACACTTATTGCACTCTCGCTGCTCACCTGGTTCGTTGCGTTAGGGCCGAATAATCAGCATATAGAGTGGGTCATATTTGGAGCCCTTTTTAAGTTTTTTTAACTTCAGATTTAATACTAATTAAAAATTTAATAATTGTCAATTTTACAAACTTTTATAATCAAATAGTCGTTTATTTTGGCAAAAAAGTTTAGATTTCATTTCTTTTCTACGTACAAATTTTCACTTCTCTATTAACATTAATTTTCTAAAAGGAAGACATAATAGTAAATTAAAAGAAATTTAAGAAATAATTTAATTTTTGAATAAATAAATAAGTATAAGTAAATTTGTACGTAGAAAAGAAATGAAAACTAAACTTTTTTGACAAAATAAACGACTATTTGATTATAAAAGTTTGTAAAATTGACAATTATTAAATTTTTAATTAGTATTAAATCTGAAGTTAAAAAAACTTAAAAAGGGCTCCAAATATGACCCACTCTATATGCTGATTATTCGGCCCTAACGCAACGAACCAGGTGAGCAGCGAGCGTGCAATAAGTGTGTATCACCGCCTAAATTATAAAACAAAATGCTAGGATATTTTTATAGATATTTCAAAAACTGGTGAACGGATTTTCAGTATTTAAGGCTTAAATAAAAGCTGAGTCTTTAAAGATTATGTTATAAGAGATCAAAATTTTTCTAGAATGTGCAGTCACACAAACATGGTGCACAAAAATGGAAAAATTAATCATTTTTTTCGAAATCTCTTGGGTGATAAAGTCTCTTAAAAATATAAAATTATTTTCATTTATATACCAAACGACGCAGAATTTAATTGGCTTTCGAACAATCCTTTTTTTCGTAGCTCGGTAGTGTAAATTTCAAAATAGAAAAAGTATTCACCAATCTGACTAAATGATCGTATACTTTATTGAAATCATCTGATAGCGACACTTCCTCGATTGAACCATGAAAACTTAGTTGACGAACAATATACATTTTTCGTAATTTCACATCCGTTAGCGACAATTTTCATGGCGCCGACACCTCTCTTCTCCACGACTGTTTTAAAATCCGTCAACTCTGGATAAGATATTCCCTCGATCCAAATTCCAAGTTTTACCATATAGGGCATATTTCTTGGTGCATAAACAACCATGACATTCGTCAAATATAATAAACTCCATCAAATTCCTCTCTACACCATTGAAGCAATTGTTTTAATCTATTTTGATACTTTCCAAAAACTTTTGATGACTTTTCTATTATAATACTGAGTATGTGTTGAAAATAACTCCCTTCTTCACATTTCCATTTACGGCTAAATTTATGATTGCACATTTAAACTTATTCAAGTGATAGTGATTTTTGTTTGGTTGACCATATTAAATATTCATTATTCAAGTGATGTACCTAGAGAAAGGAGAAAAAAATAAAAATTTTTCCTTATTTAAATAAAAACAACTTATTTTACTATCTTACCTTTATTTTCCAGCTCTTTTCTTTCTATTTCTATTCAATAATCTTTATAAATATTAATAGACATACTTTTTAAGGACTAAATTATTTTCAGAAATTTGAGAAAATTTTTAAAAGAAATTCAACGATTGTAAAAAATCGGAATAAAATTGTTGAAAAGAATTTAATTATCAAAGTTGAATATTTTCGAACTGTGAGAATAATCTAAAAAAAAGAAAAATAATTTTTAAAATAAAATAGTTTTGTAACTTCGGCGTCAAACCTTTCGTTTTGGTATATTTCGATCAGCAAAAAACTGAGTTTGTAGCGATTCACAGAGGGTCACCATCCATCCAAGCACTAATCACGCACAAATGTGCTTAACCTCTCCGATCACAAGCCAAAAGTTCTGCCAAGCGAGCTATACCATCGGTCTTTTTTAAATAAATATTTAATTACTGCAATTTTTTATAAAAATTAGGATTTATTTTAACTTCTTTACAATAATTTTTAAAAATACAATCAGTAATGCCTTAAATATTAAATTATTATCCAAAATTTTAATTGAAATTAATTTATAAAACTATTTTTATTAGAAAATTCTACGAGAATTTCACAATGAATTCTATAAAATAAGAATTTTGCTATTTATAAAAATTATGATTTTAAATTCAAAAAGCTTTTTATCAAATAAAAATTGCGATGATTTATTGTTTTCTAAAATACTAATAAAAACAGGCATCACAGTACGTTTGTTTTCTCAAAAAAAAAATAAAAAAGAGAATTTTTTCCTCAAAAAGGGTACAAAAAGGGGACAAAAATTTATTTGTTTATAAAACTTGCTATTGGAGTTGCCACAAAAATTTAATTATGGTTTTCCCTCTTTTTCCCCTGATTTATTGCCAAATTTTGTCTTTTTTCCCTGACCTTAAACATAATATTCTGATTCATTCTAAAAATAATTAGATACTCAAAAAAATGTTTTGTTATATTTATTTACAAATATCTATAATTATATAAAATTATTCGAAAACAGCAATAACTTTTTGTTCAAAAAAATATTAAATCATTATTATTTTTGCATAGGAATTAAGATTTTCAAAGGATGAAAAAAGTGGTTACTCAGAGTAATCACTTTCATTATAATTTATAATAATTAAAAGTTACCAAGTGAAATATGTATAAGACCATTATTTTGTATTATAAGGAATATTTTTACTGTAACTTCTTAAAAATTATTTTCATCATTTCAATGTAATTATTATTTTCTAGAATTTTTTAACTAACCCAAGTAGAAACTTATGCATTGATCCAATTATGACCCATGTCTGGAAGCTCTATTCCATACGTGGGCCATGTATGGAAGCCATCCGTGGCCAACCAAAGTTTTGTAACCGGCAGCAGACTTCTTCATAACTTTTGAAATTATCAAAAATGAATACTTTACATAGCTTTAAGCATACACCAACGGTTTTCGTCATTCTAACCATCTAAGGGTGGTTCAGGTATTGAATCAATTTCTTCACTGCAAAAAATGGCGTCTAAAAATAAGACGTTTAGACGTTTATAAACGTCTTAATTAAATAAGCGTCTTAAATGAAAAACATAACCTCCAAATACATGCATTTTAGAAGGCAAATAAGCTCGCTTGTAAACGTCTTAGAAGTGACCACGTAAACGTCTTAAACCAAGACGCTCTTTTTTACAGTGTTCTAGAAATTTTTTACTTTTTTCTTATGATTAAACATTTTAAAACTCTTTATATAGTTTTGAAAATTAAAAATAAAATACATTTAAAGTATACATTTGAAGCTCAAAGACTAATTAAATCAATTTTATTAAATTTATGTATTTAAGAAAAAAAAATTTAAACCATTAAACTCATTTTATTTAAAATTTATATATAATTATTAAACTTTTTTGCTTTAAACAGTACAATACAGGAATAACATACACTTTTTTTAATACATTGGCTTTGAAATTTAATGTTAGTTTCATGGCTTTTAAGTAAATGAGCCAAAATAAGTGAAACCGGCCACTTGAAAAATTTTTGTCTCCAATTTTCAAGTTATCTATGATTTTTGGTAGATATTTGAGTACACTTTTTCTCCCTAAATTTTTTTTTCAAAAAAAAAATTATTTTTGAAGTAATCAGGTGTTGAAGTTTTGGGTCATTTTATTTTCATTTTATTATTACTTTGAAACAAATAAAGATAATTAAGTGAATTTTTTTTAAATTAAAGCTTAAGGTCTATACTTTAACGATTAAATAAAGCGATTGCTAAAAAATGAAAATTTATAATTGTTATTAACAATTCTTTTAAACAATTGCAACTTGAAGAATGTTCTCAATGTTTTTCAAAGATTTAATTACAATGTATTGATGCGTAAAACTCCAAGCATTAAAGTAAAAAAAGAAAAATCAGTAACCTCCAATATTATAGATATTGTGTAGATTTTTCTGAAAAAATGCAGGCAAAATTCGACTCGAGTTACTGGAAAAAGATAAAATTGCAAACGAATAAATAAGATCGTCTTTTGTTTTGTTAGAAACTTCACGCTTACAAGCGGATTTTTATAATTAAAAGTCGATTTTCGCCTGCATTTTTTCAGAAAAATCTACATAATTTCTATAATATTGGAGGTTACTGATTTTTCTTTTGTTATTTTAATGCTTAAGTTTTACGCATCAATACATCGTAATTTAATCTTTGAAAAACATTGAGAACATTCTTCAATTTGCAATTGTTTAAAAGAATTGTTAATAACAATTATAAATTTGCATTTTTTAGCAATCGCTTTATTTAATCCTTAGTTTAGAAAGTTTAGACTTTAAGCTTTAATTTTTAAAAAATTCACCTAATTATCTTTATTTGTTTTAAAGTAATAATAAAATGAAAATAAAATGACCCAAAACTTCAACACCTGATTACTTCAAAAATAATTTTTTTTTTAGAAAAAAAATTTAGGGGAAAAAAGTGTACTCAAATATCTACCAAAAATCATAGATATCTTGAAAACTGGAGACAAAAATTTTTCAAGTGGCCGGTTTCACTTATTTTAGCTCAAATAAATTAATTTTATTTAATAATGACATAAATTTAAATAACGTATTTGTTCTCCAAACATTATTTAACCTAATCAGATAAAAATTGATACACTAGTGTATATTTACAGTCTGATCACAGAAAATGTATTTAAGAAATTTTTTGGAAAAAATTTAAAAAATGTTTTTTGTACTCAATTACTTTTAAAATTGGTGTAAGACACCCATGATTACAGTGCGAGTGCAGCTCGCATTTGCCTAACTTTTTAATATATTCTTTCATCTACTTTTTTATAGTAAAAATCACCTTAAACATACTTAATACTATTTGCAAAGCGATCTAAAGTATTAATTTTGTCAAAAATTTCTAGCAGAAGACGTTATTTTAATACCCAGACCATCCTTAGAACGGATGGAATTTACCTAAAGTTATCATTAAATTGAAGTTACCAACGTTAATTCAATGAAAATTTTTTAAAACAAGTTGTAAATCCAGATGTTCATTACATGAACATTTTGCTTCCTCTATACGATTAGCAAAAAAATTTGCTTTCTCGTGGAGGAAATACTAACTTATTGTCACGTATTGACATATTTTCCATGTTGTTGTCTTCAAATCTAATTAAAAATTAATTTTAAAAATTTGTTATATTTATTATAATTATTTTAATTCGATTCGTTTTGATGCAAGGAATAAGATTTTAGATTTATTTTTCAATAAATAATAACATTTTATTGTACAGCAACATGATTCTTAAGAAAAAATCAATTTTTATTAAAAATGCAAATTTTGTGTCTGTAATTGGTTTTAATTTTATAAATTTAAATACAATATATACTTTATATATACCAATCGATCCGTCTTGATGCAAAAAATAAAATTTTAGAAATAAGTGAGTAAGATTTTCTTATACAGCAACATAATTTTGCGGAAAGAACTCATTTTTTGAGAAAAATGCGAATTTTTCAGATTTAATTGTGATTAACTCTATAAATTCTCATACAATTTATTCTTTTTATATACCAATCGATTCATCTTGATGCAAAGAATAAGATTTTATTATATATTAACTTCAATAACCAACTTAAAAAAATTTTTTGAAAAAAATTTTTTTAGAAAAAAGTAAAAAAAAATTTTTTTCTGAGAATTTTTTAATGTCTATCAATCCAGTTCGAGGTATTTTTATGATAAATATACCTGGTAAATTTTAGCGAAATTCGTTAAAACCTCTTCGAGTTATCGTGTTCACAAAAATCGGGATCCACACACACACACACATACATCCGGACAATTGTTCAGGGTCTTATATAACATAGTCCCATATAGAAGAAAATTTGTCAAAAGGATTTTTAAAAATTTTGTAAATTAAACGACTACAAAGCTTCCTCACGAGGAAGCAAAAATTAGTCACTAATTCAAATTAGTAAACATTTTTACTAATTCTAGTTTAGAGAGTAAATTATTGTTTCCTCATCTCGAAAGCAATTTTATTCTTTTAATAATTATTTACGTTGATATCAAAAACCATTTTTAAAAAATTTCAAGAGGATCCAAGGCGAGAAAAGCAATGAATTTAATTTTTTGTCACGTTATTTCCAAAAACCCGGAATTTTAAGTAAGTTGCTAATTTCCCTACTTGAACCTCTTGCAATTTTTTTAATGACTTCAAAGATTAAAATGAATAGTTATTAAAATAAGAAAATTGCTTCCAAACCGAGGAATTAACAATTTATTTGAAATTCAAGAAGAATGAAAGAGGGATGAAGAATTAATTGTGTCGTACCTGTAGACAATGAAAAGTTGGTCTTTTTTGCCCTCGGCCTTCTTTTTCCCACTGTCAACAATAACCGCGAGAATTGCAATTTGCTTACTACTGTTACTAACTTGATAATTCAAGTAAAAACTTTTCTTAGTGACGGTGAGTCCCAATCATCGATCACTAGTCTCTGCCCAACTCATTCGTCAAAAGCTTCCTCAGGAATGTAAATAATCTCACTTTCTCCTATAATTTTTTCCAGACGTGACAAGATCAAAATTTCCCATCTCCGATTTCCCTGTTTTCTTTGCAGTCGTAATAGTCTCATTAAACGTGTCCGTAAAATACTGGAAAAGTAGATTTTGCAAATCAACCGGCATAGGCATACCGAGTATTCGATTCAAATTTTTTTTTACATATTTATAAAATCCTTATCGAGCGACAACACACCTGGCATACTATGACTGTTACAAATTAATACCACTTTCCCAAAAGAGCGTCAGCAACATCCTTGAAAAAATCTCCTTCAATAATCTTCCGGTAGTGGAACCAACGATTGTTCATACCTTTAAAAAAATCATTTATTAATTTTACAAGTATTTTTATATTATTATGTTAGCAATTTAAATTCAAAGTGGCTATTTCGACCGTCAACGGGCGAAATAAGAAACATAGTTTATTTCGCCCGTCAGTGAAAATGCATGGGAAAACAGACAGGCGAAATAAAAGAAATAGTTTATTTCGCCCGTCAGTAAAAATAGGTAAAAAAATTTTAAATAAATAATAATATTAAAATAGGTAAAAATATTTGTAAATTTTTCGTTCCTTTTTTTATTTGGAGGAGGAAGGAGTCATCTACCTAGAATTTTTTTGAATTAAAAAAAATATCACTTACTAATAAAAAACATATTTATAACCCAAGGTGGATGACTCCTTCCTCCTTCAAATAAAAGAGAAAAGAAAAATTTACAAATATTTTTAATTAGTAAATTATATACCTATTTTCACTGACGGGCAAAATAAAATATTTTTCTTATTTCGCCCGTTTTTTATTGCTATGCATTTTCTTTGACGGGCGAAATAAAATATTTTTCTTATTTCGCCTGTTGGCGGGCAAAATAGCCACTTCGATTTAAATTTGTCTCAAAAATACTTTCACTATGTATTTCACCATAAACATGGATCTACAGGTATACAGAAGCATTGTAACAGTTATGAAACATTCAAAATACACATAATTTTTTTAAAGGTTAGTTTACATTCGATAATAATTTTTAAAGTAAATTTTCCTCATTAACAATTTAAAATAATTTTAAAAATCGCACGTGTATTTTGAATGTGTCATAACTATTATATTATTATTATTGATTATGGAACATGGATATTATTATCCATGTTCATGATGAAATGCACAGTGAAATTATTTTACAGACGAAATTAAATTTCACACATAATAATAAAATACGCTAGTAATTTCTTAACCAAAAGCCACAAGAAAAAGTATTAATTATAAATTCTTACACTTCACTCGTCGTCAAACTTTAAAACCGGCACCGTCAGCACAAGTAAAAATTGAACCTAACCTCACTTTATCAAACACTTTTACACTTACACCAACCCAACAAATACACTCAGATGCAATAATGCTGCTGTCCTTCCGGTTTGGACGGCGTTTTAAAAAGAAGTGACGCATCTATCAAAATGTTGTAAGTTCGTGACTTAAGGCGGTTTCAAAGTCGATTGGATTTTTGCATTGAGCTTCAGGTTGCTTCTACAACAGCTTTTTTTCATCGAAATCAGTGTAAAAACGTTGCGCGCGCAACGTTTTCACACTATTTTACATGGTGCATTTTGCTCTTGTCGATAAAAAAAAGCTGTTGTAGAAAGCCCCTCAATGGGAAAATCGCATCGACTTTGACACCGCCTTAAGGGGATGTCAAAGTCGATTGGGTTTTTGCATTGAGCTTCAATGGGAAAATCGCATCGACTTTGACACCGCCTTAAGAGTAATCGCCGACATTGGCTGTCAATGTGGTTGTTCTTACAGTCGCTGTGTCTATTTGGCCCGTCACCCCACTTCCATACATTTCGAGACGGGCCAAATAAAAAAACTAGTTTATTTGGCCCGTCAGTGAAAATAGGTATATGATTTACTAATTAAAAATATTGATTAGTTTTTCTTTTTCTTTTTATTTGGAGGAGGAAGGAGTCATCCACCTTGGGTTAGAAATATGTTTTTTTATTAGTAAGTGATATTTTTTTAATTCTTAAAAAATTGAAGGTAGATGACTCCTTCCTTCTCCAAATAAAAAAGAAAAGAAAATTTTCTTTTCTTTAAAGAACTTTTCAATTTTTTAAAATTAAAAAAAATATCATTTACTAATAAAAAACATATTTCTAACCCAAGGTGGATGACTCCTTCCTCCTCCAAACAAAAAGGAAAAAAAATTAATAAATATTTTTAATTAGTAAATCATATACCTATTTTCACTGATGGGCCAAATAAATTAGTTTTTTTTATTTGGCCCGTCTCGAAATGTATGAAAGTGGGGTGACGGACCAAATAATAAAAGTAACTTATTTGGCCCGTTGACGGGCCAAATAGACACTCCGTAAATTTTATGATAAATTAGAATAAGGTTTTTATAATAAATTTTGTGGTGCATTTACTTTCTTTGAAAAGTAATATTTTTACTAATTTATAAACATTTTTAATTTTAATTAAATAGTTATTATCTAAAAATAAATTATTTAATTTTCTAAATTCTTTAAAAATTATATTAAATATACTCTAATAATTCATTTTCTTTTTAATGCTTGGAGCAGGATTGTGTAACTCTTCAGCAGTGTGTAAATTAGTTTTACAAAATTGGAACTGAATATTAAACATCTTGATGCAAGAACCATACACAAACCATTTAATTTCAATGGTCTATGAATGGTTTTTGCATTAAAGGGTTTAATTGTTCCGAAAAGAATATGCGACATTGGGTTCGTCATCAAGCTGGTGATAATGATACATTGACGGATTGCCGTCAGTTTAATCGATATTTCCGGAAAATTACTGAAGTTAAGGATAAGGATTACTGGTGAGTTTGTCTTTATGAGAAAACGTTTTCCTCATTTACTGGAATCCTTATTTTAGCTACACTGGTAGATGCAGGCACAAAAAGAAGTTTAAGAAGTTAGAAAAATAAATTATATCTCACTTTTCTGAAACATTTATTTGAAGCAAACAATATTTGAAGCTTTTAACTTTTGAATTTCGAAAATAATCATGGAATTTCATATTGATTTTTTCTATTGACGCAAATGTTGAAAAAAAAACTTTTAAACAAAAATAAAACTGATAAGCTAGAAAAGGTTTTTTCTAAGGGAGCGTTCATAAACTACGTAGCATGCTAAGGGGGAGGGGGGGTTCGGCAAAAGTCTTCTCTAGTCTACGTGGGGGAGGGGGGGGGAGATCGACTTTTACTACGTAGTTAATACATATAAGCTAAAATTAATTTTGCGTCTTTTGAAATTGCGCAGGACCGAAATGTTGCTATATGACAAGAATAAAATATTTTATTCAGAATATTTGACATTGTTTTTAATTTAATTTTTAATTGTTTTTATTGCGAATGTAGCTAAATATAGCTCTGTTAAAAAAATATACAAAATAAAACAAAACATTCACCAAAAAATTGTAACAATTCAAAAAAAGAACAAAGACATAATTTGTGCCCTAACGATGGAGTAAAGTCTGGAGCCAGAAAAATTAATGAAAAATAAAATTGATTAAGTAAAAACAAAATAATTAAAATAAATTAAAAATTTACATAGTAATAACACCAACATGTAAATAATAACAATAATAAACAAAATTAAATCATTAAAAAATAATTACTAAAATTAATAAATTTATGAAAATTTAATAAATATAAATAAAATAACATTCTAAAAATAGATAAATAATCCGCCTTGGCACAAAACAATAAATAAATAAATATTACAAAAATGACAAATATATAATCAAATAAATAAAAATTTAATAAAAATTTAATTTTTTTCAGCAAAGATTTCCTTGGTCACTAGGCGTAACGTATATATGAAGGGAGAGATGTGGAGTCTCGATGGCATGTGACAAGCTAGAGGTTTTTTTAACGTACACTGTAAAAAACACAAAGGTGCAGAGTCTTTGTGAATTTATAAATTAGATTATCGTAGGGTTAATGATCCATTGTAAGGTATGCTTGAAATGAGAAAGAGAATATATATTTTACCAGAAAAACCGGGACCCCAACACAATTTGTTACCTAATAAGGATTCATATGTGACCTGGACAGTTGAATGGAACCTAATGTCCAAAATCAAGATTTCGGGAAAAATGCCCCCAAAGTTGGCATAAAAATATTATTACTGTTTTAATATAATTTTTTTGTTAACAAAATAGTTTGGACGTATTCAGTAACAATGTTAATTATTCATATACAGCAGCTTAAATTACATTTTCGTAATCGGTGGCCAAAATAATTCACGAAAAACGAATTTTAATCCAATTCGATAAATTTTGAATTTTGTTATCTGACATATTGGATTCTCCATTTTGAATTAACTAAATCTGATGCCACATTAATAATCAGCGAGTCCAAAAACTTACAAGTTCGGATAAAGTTAATCCGATTAATATTCATACAATTATTTTCTATTTAAATTTTTTATGGTTTTTAACCAAATATGTCCTTTTGTTAAGCGCCTTTGGAAAAAGTAATAAAGCTAAAGATGTGCGGTTTGCTCCATTGAAAAGAGCACATCTTTTTTATAAGAATCAACGGGAAAGTTAATATCGATTTTTCCTAACATAAGGTTCCTTTTTAACGATCCAGGTCCCATATTTATTTTTATTAATGTTTTACCCTTACTATCTAAAGCATAAAGAAAAGAGAGATAGAAAAAAGAAGTCATACTTCCATTTCTTCATCTTCTTCATGGAACGCAAAGAACTAATTGCAGTCTAGTAATCTTCTCAACCCAACGTCCTGAGGAGTTCTCAATGCGAAATTCTCTTCTCGAAATTTAAAATCATTAATAAATAAAATGATTTAACAAAAAAGTTAAAACTAGTAATAATTATTTAGTCACAAAGTCAATTAACTAAATATAATAATTAACAATATTTATAATCCTGAAAGTGACACTTAAAAATAGTCACAAAGATAAGTCAATGAATTTCACAGTGATTAAAAGAAGTAAAATATATTTTATAGGCGGGACACAAACATTTTTATTGTCAAAATGAAAACCAAAAAATATTGTTAAACAAACAACTTTTTAAGTTGAAATTTTTTGAGTGGAAAAAATTTTTTTTATAAAGAAACGAACAGTATTGTTAGACATTATTTAGATTCATACAAAATGTCTTCAATAGGAAAATAAAAGTTTAATTTTACAAAAATCGAACAATATTATATACGAAGTTTGTATTCAAATTAAATTTGTTCAAGCGGAAACTTGTTTAATAAATAAACATATTATCGCGTATAAATTTAAAGCGATCAACTGAAGATGAATATTTCGTCTTCACGACACACAGGAATATACAAGAAGGGTCTTGAAAAACAGTAAAATAGAATAAATAAGCTTAGTGAACAATAAGTCTGAAAGGCATCTGTGATACACAGAAGTTATTGTGCAAACGAAAATTATTTCTTCCCAATCGTCGCTTACTTTTTTTTCATAATATTGAAAGCACATTCGACATAAAAATGAAAATAAAATATAAAAAAGTACTATAGATAAATCTTTTCGTATTTCTTTCTTATGTTAAAATGTCAAACGTCTTTTTTCCGCACATGTAAAAATTAAATTTATATTTATAATAATGTGCAACGGGAGCTGTTACTGTTACTTAAGAATAGTTTGCTCATATCGTCGCTTGGGGGTAGCAACATGCCGACTCAGCTAAACGGTGAAAAAGATGCCGCTTCAAAAAGAAAAGTGAAAAACATGCCATTTCGCGAAAGCGCTGAGAAACATACCTCCTTCAAACAAACGGTGAAGAACATGCCTTTTCAACCGTTAATATTAAATATAATATTAAATAAATAAATAATTAATATAATATACTTAATAATTATAAATTAATCATTAATTGTTTATAATAAATATAATATTATTAATTATTTATAATTAATATAATATTATTAATATAATATGAATATTAAATATTAACGGTTGAAAAGGCATGTTCTTCACCGTTCGTTTGAAGAAGGTATGTTTCTCAGCGCTTTCGGGAAATGTTTTTCACTTTTCTTTTTGAAATGGCATCTTTTTCACCGTTTAGCTGAGTCGGCATGTTGCTGTCCCCAAGCGGCGATATGGTCTTCATCTTTATACTCTATACTCGTTTTTCACGAGATACAAAACATTTAAATAAAAATCTATTTCGATTGAAATATACAAAAATTATTTAACAAAAGTAAAATTTAAATTTTTACATCAGTCACTTGCATGTTTTTTTGTAAATTAAAATTTTAAGAACCCTAGAACAGAGGCATTGCTGCAAAATCAAGTTTGAAACTTCTCAACCCCTTTTTGTCCGGCCAGAACTTAGTCCAGAATCCATTGACATCTATAACTGATCTTAGTCTTCTTAGCATGGAGTAAATGCAATTACACGGAAAAAAATAGTTCACGAATCTCTCGTGAACTAGTATATCACTTTTGGATGGGACACAAAATTTCAAAATTTTCATTCACTTTTGATTAGAAATGGCGAACGTCAACGAAAAACTGAAACAAAGTTAATGAATTTTTGATGAACGTGTTAAGGATGAGTAGTTCGTCAAAAGTAGAGGTACAAGTTGACGAAAAAGTCGTGAACTCGCGAGTCTCAGTAGTATGCGCAGTTCGCAATGCGCATCAAATATGGCTGATCAAGAATTCATCTGTCATAATTCAGTCGGTGTCATCAGTGTTTACACTCGGACAAATTCTTTGTTTGATTAAATTTATTATTTAGAATCAATGTTTTTATTATTCATTGAATATTTTTGTGTGCTAATTTCTTTTGTGAAACATATAATTCATAAAATAAATTAGAAGTTACGACAAGGATCGTTTTATACTTTGCACGGTCCTGAGTTTTGTAGCAGACAACAGCAGACAAAGCTAATCGTGTCGTTTGCAGGAGTACTGTCAGTGTATATAGATTTAGCCGTGTCGGTTAGTTGTTAGGAATATTATTAGGGTACTAGGTTCGAATCCCGTGAAGCGAGTTGCGAATTTTAATAGCGATAAAATTGTGTATTCTGTGTAGTTGGGTGCGTATAGGCGTCAAGTTATCAAATTAAGTGAAATACTATCAAAAAAGTAGTATCTAGAAATTATTTTTTTTGTTTTTAACATTTTTTAAAAGTTCACGAATTTTTCGTCAACTTTGACGAAAAGTTCAGAAACCGTACTACGTTTCTAGTGAAGGAGTTGATGAAATTTTGATGAACTGTGTTTATAGATTTTGAAGAATTTTGTGTCCCATCCAAAAGTGATATACTAGTTCACGAGAGATTCGTGAACTTTTTTTTCCGTGTAGCTGCGATGTCCGGTCTTAGTATTAGTTCATCCCATACCTCATGAACTCTGTCCACAAGAGCTTGGAGATTACGCGCTTCTCCGGAAGTGAATTTTTATTCATTATACCCCATATATTTTCTATTGGGTTCAAATCTGGCGAATACGGAGGATGGGGAAGCAATATCAGCTCGGGATGTTCAGCGAACCAGTTTCTTACAACCCTAGAAGTGTGTATTCTGCTATTATCTTAAACTATTCGAACTTGAGGATACTGATTTTCAGAAAGCAGTCGACGAACGAAAGGCAAAAAATCGTACTCTAAAAGATCCACATACATTTGGCCATTTAGTCTCCCAGGAATTTGACGAATTTCACCAAATCCTTTAGTTGTAATGAATCCCCAAAAGCTTGTAGACACTCTGCCGCTATGATTTACTGCAGTCACATGTTCTTGAGAAACATATTGTCCTTTCCGTCGCCAAACCCTCCTTCGACCATCCTCCGTAGATGAGAATTTTTTCTCGTCCATGAAGACTAAGTTTTCCCAAAAGTTTTCGGGCTCAAGATAATATTGTAATCCGTAACCAACTCTTTCCTCCCGAGCTGCATCGGACAGTGCAAACTTTTTATTTGTTCGCATGGATGAAATCCCTATTCTTTTCAACGTCCTTTGTACTGTACTTTTATGAACTCCCAATCTATTATCAACTAAAAATTGGTTGATAGTATTAAATGGTTCGGTTTCAAAATAATTACGAACTAAATTCTCGTCATCTGCCAATAATAAGGGACGTGAATTATTTCTTCGGTGGTCATCTGTTACAGATAAATTGCCTTCCTCGAGAAATTTATTCCACCATCGTTAACCGTCTTTTCAGATGTACCTATTTCCTCTACAATATCTCTGATATCCCATCCTGAGTGCATGTAGGCGATGATACTGCCTCTTTCTTGTGCTAAATAAATTTCTTTGATTAAAAAAAATGTATAAATTCAAAAAACTTAAGTTAGAGGCAGGTGCTTTATGCCTGTGCATATAAAAAATATTTCTTCTAATATCAAAACTTGCATTAAATTGTATGTATTGGTCTAAAATATAATTAAAATTTAGAAAGATAATTTAATTTTCAACGAAGTACTTTGAGCATACAATTCAATCAACTACAAAAATGTTTTCCAATTTTTTCAAAATATGAAAAATTAATTTCTTTACAAAAATTATTTCCACTCTATATTTGATTGTTTGTTAAAAACCTTATATGTAAAATTAAAATAAATTGATTGACTTATTCCGCTCTTTAAGAGCGGAATAGGTATTAATTATTAAAGAAAATTAATTATCAAGGTTGTTAAAAAACTTTGATTTTAAGTCAACAACTTTTCCTAATTTTCCAAGTCTAATCATTTTTCGAAATTTTTAGGTTAATATAAACATACATCATACATTTTTTCGTATCAAGATCAGATCCGGAAGGACAGCATTATTGCATCTGAGTGTACATAAGTAAATCAACTCACGAGATGAATCCACATGTACACTTAGATGCATTAATGCTGTCCTTCCGGTTTGACGGTATTTTGCAAAGTCGTATGATTTCTGTCAAAATTTTTTCAGTTCATGACATATGATAACATTCATAAGTTACGAACTAAGAATATTTGATAGAAATGACACGACTTTTCAAAATTCCTTTAAACCGGAAGGACAGCACTAATGCATCTGAGTGTACTAAATTGAATTACACAAATGACTATTACGTCGAATCCACAACCTCAGAATCTGTATTGTTAGGAATTTATTTTTATCGAATTTTAAATGTATAGTAAGGGAATTTTATTTTCTGTAATTAACATTTTACCGAAAATGAATATGAGAGAATAATTTATGATCGAATCGACATGTGCTGTAATTATAAATTATCATAATTTCTGTTTGTCTGAATTTTAACATAACCTAATTTTAAATGTTAGAATTCTTAAAGTTTGTAAGGAAGATGGAACCAAAATGTACTATACAGTAAAGGCATTTTCATAGAATTAGTTTTGGTGCAATGTTCAAAACGTCGAATTCTCAAATGGTCGAATGCTCAAAACGTCGAATCGGCAAAAAGTCGAAAAATTTGATTGATTTAAGTTAACATTAATTTAAACCAAGCAAACATTAACTTAAACCAAGCAAATTTTTCAACTTTTTGCCGATTCGACGTTTTGAGCATTCGACGAAATGACGATTCGACGATTTGAACATTCCACCATAACTAATTCTATGAAAATGCCTTTACTCTATAGTACATTTCGGTTCCATCTTCCTTACAAACTTTAAGAATTCTAACATTTAAAATTAGGTTATGTTAAAAATCAGACAAACAGAAATTATGATAAATTATACACTGTAAAAAAAGGAGTTAAATTTTAACTCCCCAGGGGATTCTATAAAAGTCGCACCCATTGGGGAATTAATGCCAGGGGAGTTAAATAAAGAGAGTTAAAATTTAACTCCCAAATGCTAACTCCCCATGGAAAAATAACTTGCACGGGTGTTGAATAAAGCGAGTTAATAAATTAACTCTCTTTTGGAGTTAATTTTGAACTCTAAAAATTTAACTCCCAACTCCCGAGTCCGTTAACTCTCTAAATTTTTTACAGTGTAATTACAGCACATGTCGATTCGATCATAAATTATTCTCTCATATTCATTTTCGGTAAAATGTTAATTCTAGAAAATAAAATTTCCTTAAATTTAAAATTCGATAAAAATAAATTCCTAATGGAACGGTCACAGCTCGGCTGCCTGCAGGTCGTCATGGCAATACATAAGAGTAAGAGAGTCAGACAATTTAAATTATTCGTCTCCTCTCTCTTACTCTCGTAGCGGCTGCCTGCGCAGGCAGGCAGGCAGCTGAGGTGTGACCGTGCCATAACAATACAGATTCTGAGGTTGTGGATTCGACGTAATAGTCATTCGTGTAATTCAATTTGGTACATGTGGATTCATCTCCAACTCACACGACGCACTTCTGCCAACCACAAGTTACCAAACTTTTTATTAAGATGTGACGAGCGACTATATTCTCGCTCGAATCTTTTCGATATATCGAATTAATATCGATACGATTATAATCAAGATTTAAATAATTTACTTTTATTTAAATATTAATTATAAAACATCAACTGTAGGAATTTCAATACTTCCTTGAAATAAATACAATAGAGTCTTTCACATAAAAAGAAATAGCATGACTAATTCTAAAGTAATTTCGTCTAACTTTTAGGTTTATTTAAAATATCGTATTTCTTTTAGTGATACAAAAGATTGAAAGCGAATAGTCGTAAATCAGTCTCAATAAATATGAGAAAGTATATCTTGGTATTTACTCTTATTTTCCATCATAAATGTAAACCCTAGAACGTCACAAAAAACCACTTGAAAAACAGTGATCCTTTCTATAAAAAAAAAGGGACACTTGACACATGTTGACCAGACTAGACTTTTACTAGCTTACTTATAGAAAAGTCACGTACTGGCTAAACAATAGTTAAATTCATAACGGAAATGCTTTGTACAATAAACCAATTAATAGTTAAATAATTGTTTATGCATATTCTTGGTAATTTACATGTATGAGCGCGATATACGTTTGTATGTATATATTTGGAATTAATATTATTTAATTACAATTAATAATCGACGCATCAAATCAGATTATATTAGTATTATATTATAACAATATAATTATAGTGTGATTACATAGTATGATCAATGTTATTATGGTTTTAACTTACAGTGTTTGTATGACAAGAGAAATCTGTATATCTCTTATGTATGTGTGAGTGTATAGATAATACTTAAGGAATAAGGATAGCGTGTTAAGTGTTAGATAAGTGAGGGGCTTTCTACAACAGCTTTTTTTTATCGACAAGAGCAAAATGCACCATGTAAAATAGTGTGAAAACGTTGCGCGCGCAACGTTTTTACACTGATTTCGATGAAAAAAAAGCTGTTGTAGAAGCAGCCTGATACACACATAGGAGCAGCGAATACGCTCCATAGTGAAGCATGCGCATAAACTCAAAAATAAACTTGGTGCGGAGAGCGACTCCGCTGGACCAACAGTCTCGTTGAGTTAGTTCTAATCTTGACTCTGACTTGAAAGGTTGATCCTTAGTCAGTTTTGTATCTCAAGACATTTTAATAAACTTACAGGGTTTTACCATCGAAAGGAGAACTAATAATTATTCTTCTTTCGAATGGGTTTCCCTTCCGTTGTACCGGAATTAACCTTTTTATTATTTTAAGCCTTCCCGCTTCCTTCTTAAAGGATTTAACTAATGAGAATCCGGCCAATCAAAAGTCATTGTTTAAGTTGCGTAATAAAACGTAACTCGGCTCGTAACAAAGATTATATTAAAATAATAATAATTTTATTCATTTTTTTTTAATTTATAATAATGAAAATGTATTATTATTATTAGGAGAGAGTGGGGTAAATCGGACCCCTCTCAATACTTCCGAAATTGCGAAATTGGAAAAAGTGTTGGTTACAAATTTAAAACAACCATATTATTTAGTATACCTTATTTTTTCAATCTGACAGATTTAGCATGCGTTTGTGCGACGAAGGGAGCAAAAGTTTTTGTTTTAGTTTTTCTATACACTTTTACGAATTTTTTCATAAGGAAATTCTGAGGAAATCGTATGTTTCCGAATATTAGATCTTAGGTTTTAATGGTACACACCTCAGGAATATTTACCACCAAAAACTTTGATGAATTTGCGAAGCGTTTCTTTCTAACAAACATTTATTCTCAAAATGGGCCTGTGGAGTAAACTGTACCTTTTTCGGTGGGACAAACTGGCCATAGGATGTTTCCATTCAATTCAAGTTTCATAAAAATTATTTCTAAATAAAATGTTTCTTTCATCAAAATATTTACTTACAATGAAAAATACACCGAAAAAAAATATTCTTGTTTTAAGAGGACAATTCCTCTTCTAAAATCCTTTTACATTTTATTCTTAAATTAAGAATATTACTCTTCTTTGGAGACTATTCCTCTACTTTTAAGAGGAATTACTCTTAAGTGGAGAATAATCCTCTTAAAATAAGAGGACGTTTTTTTGGTCAATATACAAAAGGAAAATATGCATCGAAATAAGACAAATCCTCTTTAAACAAGAATATTTTTTTTCGATGCAATTGTCTTCCAATGAGAATTGGACCCTTTAAATTTGTTTCTCTGATAATGACAAACATTTTTATTTTTTTTATTAAAAAACATATTTATTTAACACTTTAACGACGAGATGTGCTGCTTTTCAATATGAATTTCAATCTCTTACAATGATCAGAACAATTCCATGAAAATTTTCAAAAGTTCATATTCTACTATTTTTGTGGTCGCTTTTTCGAATATTGTGGTCAACATTTAAAAAAAATAATATTTAACCCTTCTTTTTTTAAAAAATACTAGAAAAGTCAATTTTTTTCAATGTAATTTTTTCCAAAGAATTTTTTTGTCTCTCATAACGCTTTAAAAATACAACAAAAAGTATCAGAAACGTGTTCCCGATAGTTGTACTTGAAAAATATCTAATATAATCTATTTCTAATTTTTATTCTTTTCGATCTTGAATTTAAAATGGCGCTTGAAGGACGAAAAAATTTCTTAATTTTTCGTAAGATGACAAATTTTTTAAAATTTACTCAGATTTGCTTAAAATTTGTTACTCGGTGGGTTTTCGGGATGCTGATTACGAATCTGATAGCAGATTGAAAAAAATCAAAATGGAGGATATAAAATGGCGGACTCATTTTTTAAATTTTACTTAGATTTGCTTGATTTGTGCGCTATTTTAAATTCGCCGTATTGAATTTTTGGAATTTGACTTCATATTCATAATCAGCAATCCCAAAAACCTCTGAGTAACAAATTTCAACCACATTTGAGCAATTTTTAAAAAGTTTGTCATCTTACGAAAAATTAAGAAATTTTTTTGTCCTTCAAGCGCCATTTTAAACTCAAGATCGAAACGAATAAAAATTAGAAATAGATATTTTTCAAGTACAACTATTTGGAACACGTTTCTGATACTTTTTGTTGTATTTTAAAAGCGTTATGAGAAACAAAAAAATTCTTTGAAAAAAATTACATTGAAAAAACTTGACTGTTTTTAGTATTTTTGAAAGAAAGAAGGGTTAAATATTATTTTTTTTTAATTTTGACCACAATATTCGAAAAAGCGACCCCAAAAATAGTAGAATATGGACTTTTGAAAATTTTTATGGATTTGTTCTGATAATTGGGAAAGATTGTCTCTGGAAGAAGTTGCGCAATTAAATGATCTTTCAAACAAGCCATCGAAAAATGAAATCGGTCGATTCGTTTAGTCACAAGAGTCAAAAAACCGTTAGGGGGCCTCAAAAAACTAATTTCTACGTTTTTTTCAGCGTGTTTGTTTGGTTCCGATTAAGTAACTATAAGTTAGTGAGGTTAGGAATAATTGTTTACAAAGTGCATATCTTGTATATTTAGCACTAACCAGAAATACTACATCATAAGGGTGGAGTCCTATGGCAGCACTTTGCGTTGCGTTTTGTAACTAGGCGATGAGTGCAAATAGAGCAAACATATATCTGTATCTCTCCCACACTCATGGCCTAGTTACAAAACGCAGCGCAAAACGCTACCATGGGAATCCAGCCTAATACATTCAGGGTGGAGTCCCACGGCAGCGTTTTGCGTTGCGTTTTGTAACTAGGTTATGAGTGCAAATAGAGCAAAGATATATCTGTATCTCTCTCACACTCATGACCTAGTTACAAAACGCAACGCAAAACGCTGCCATGGGCCTTCACCCTCAACACATTATTTTTCTATTCTAGACGCAGACTAAAAATACAAAATTAAAACAAAATTAAAAGTATATTCACTTTTAAGATTCCAAAAGAAAACAAACAGCGGCCATCTTTCTAACTTGGAGTTCACGTCATTTCACGCGTGCGCAGGGATGGGCGCGTAAAATACCTCAGGTAAATTACGTGGTTTTTTACAGTAAAATACCTCGTATTTTACTTCAAAAATTTTATACACAATGTATTTTTTTGGGGAGGGGGGTAAAATACGTATTTTATATATGTAGAAAACCAGGTATTTTACGTCAAAAACCTCGAGTGACGCGTCACTTCCCAACACTGCGCGTGCGTAAGAGTGCAGTCCCATGGTGGTAGATTAGTAGAATAGTGGAACAGTTTTGACCAATCAGATGACTGGATTTTTTAACACTTACTTTGATTTGTCAAATATATTACACTACTCTACTATTCTACCGCAGCATGGGACTGCACTCTAAGAGCAATGTCCATTTTTCAGGTTTCACGTGTTGTTCGATTTCCTTTCATTCGAGTTCCCATGCTATGTCTTTTTTAGAAAATTTTTATACTTATATATTTTTGAACTTTTTTTTATTTATTTCATCAGGCTGCTTCTACAACAACTTTTTTTCATCGACACGAACAAAATGCACTGTTAAAACCATTGAAAATAGTTACGCACGCAACGTTTTCCTGTCGATTGGGATCCATTGGAAAAATGCGCCACCGAGCAACTTGTCCAGACTGCAGAGAACGCATGAACAGGGATGGGTGCATAATATACACACAAGTGCATTAAAGGTGCCTGTACATTTCGAAATTTTTAGCCGAGCAGCAAATTTTCACGGTTGTGAAAACGCACGTCATTAAATATGATTGGCTCTAACAAAGGTTCATTTTAACGCAGCTGTTTACAGAGCCAACCATATTTAGTGATGTAAAGTTTCACGAATATGAAAATTCGCTGCTCCCCCAAAAATTTGAAATTGTGCAAACAACTTAAGGAATGCATGCATTTGTATCAGAATGAAAAGAGCACAATGATTACTATGTCGAATTCATAAAAATAGAATCTCTAACTTTACGATTTTATTTTTATCGAATACAAAATTTAAAAATATTACTTTCTCAAATTAACGTTGACATAATTGCTATTCTCACTAAACAATAATTAATAGAATTTTAAAATGGTCGTTTTATTATTTTATCGAAAGTTAAAATTTTCCTTAAATTTTTTTTTACAATTTTCAAAACGAATTCCGGTCGAATACGAGCGAATTACAAACGGATTAATTAAAAAAAATTGATTAGAAAATTGAGCTCGGAAATTCGTATAAAATAAAGAAATATATTTAACCTTATTATTAATCTATTATTATATCAATTTCTTTCTTGTTTAACTGTGTAAATGAATTTACTTGATTTTTATAAAAAAACTGAAATTTGAAAAATTGTCGCCTAACCCCTTTTTGAAAATTTCCATAACTATATATCAATCGTGTTTTGTTTTCGTAAATTGACATCCTACTGTTTATTTTATTATCTTCAAAAATGGCACAAAAAAAACATTGGGCGTGTGTTAAATATATAAATGATTGTGAAAATCATAAAAAGAGGGAATCTTTTATCGTCCCTCTTGAAGACATTGAAATGGAAGGTTCCAAATTTGTTCCAAACATGGAATATAAAGTAAAGTGCTTCCAAAATCATAATAAATGGTGTAGTGCTTTAATAGCTTTCATCACAGAAAAAAGTAAGTATTACGATTTCTAAAAAATATTTTTTTCGACTGCAGGTCTGTTCCCCAAAATAAAAAGAGCACTGTAAAAAATCCTAAGGATATTACCCAGACAAGGGGAAAAGTGACGCTTTAAACAAGGTTATGTTGCCACATTAAATGCGGCACTTTTCCCCTTGTCTGTAAAATAGCCACATTTAATGTGGGTAATATTCTTAGGATTTTTTACAGTGAGCATAATAATTATTAAGTCGAATTCACAATTGACGATTTGCAATTTAGACTAATATCTTTTGAAACGTATTGTAAATTGAACGAAATTCAGTACCTCATAGAAGTGTAAACAAATAATATTTGATTCGACAACACATACTTTATATTTTCTAATTGTAACAATTTTTATCTATCTGAAATTTTATGTAAAATAATCTGAAGAAAAGAGAATTTAAAAGTTTTATAAAGATGATACAAAAGAAACTAGGTTTGAAATAAAAGAAGTTTAAAAAAATTAATATTTATAGTAAAAATTATATTAGCAAACTATAAACAATCACAAACACTATATGAACGAATGATATTTAATAACAACTTTTCTTTGTCAAAATAATTGCTTTACATAATTTCTGCTTTTAAGTAATTAGAAACTAACATAATTTTAAAATGTTGACTTGTTGAATTGAGGAATATTATTTTCAACAGAATTGTCTTTCATCTAATTTTATTTTACCTAATGCTTCCTGAAATATAATGTAAATTTCAGAAAAGTCAAATGAAACATAATTTATTTTTTACTAAATTGTCACCTAACCTAAATTCAAATATTTCTAACAGTTTTTGATGATAAATTAAATGCTGGCTAATTTGTGTACTTTGCAACTATAATTTTTTTTAAATAAATATTTCCCCAAAATGCAATCTAACGAAACGTATTAAATTTACAAATATGTTTAAATAGAAATTTTTTTCGAAATCTCTGGGTAAATGTAAACACTTAATTATTTATTGACTCAATTGACGAAAATAAAAAATGAAAATTAATTTTTGTTAAGGCATTAATAAAGAAAAATGAAAAATTTTAGTTTGATTTTTAAATTTAATTTCTTGCAAATGCGAGACAAAATACTGAAACAGTAAAATTTTGATTTTTAATCTTTTTTGCATTAAAAGATAACATACACTATAACATTTCCAATTGTCAAAATAAAATACTGGCAATACTCAGAACATCTTGTAGATCAGCTGAAGTAAAAATGTTGACGTCGTACTTATTTTTAAATTTGTAAACTTTGCTGAAACATGTACAGTTTATATTTACCCCTTGTTTACATTACCTCAAATGACCCTAATTAATTTTTTTATATTACAGCAAAACAATTGCAATAAAAATTTAATTTATGGGAGGAATAAATAAATTTCGTTCTTTTAAACGTTAGCAACTATAGCATCTTTAGAACCTACTCTCTAAATCTGAATTAGTAGAAATCTACTAAGAATTAGTAAAGTTTTACTAATTTTTAGTAATTGTCATGAACGACATTTCACCTTTTTAATTAGTAGAATATTACTAATTTTTAGTAAAACTCTACTAATGTTTTAGTAGAAATCTACTAATTGAAAGTCACTTTTTCACTAAATGTATTAGTGAAACTATTTTATCGACTATTAATAAAACAGTTCTACTAATTGTTAATAGAATTCTACTAATCAATTAGTAACGCTATATTAACAATTAGTAAAATTTTACTAATTGTTAGTAAAATTATTCTTAAATCATTAAATGGACGACTTTTCACCATTTCAGTAATAACTTTCTACTAATTCTGAATCGCGCCAGTATCGATTAGTATAACGCCAGTACTGCACCAGTAATAGATTTCTGATTGGGATGTATCAAACGATTTTTATCAAAGTTTTTTCTAAAAACCCGCGTAGAAATGAAAGTTTGGGTGAAATCCAGCAAAGCACGGAAAAATACAGCAAAATACGGCTAATCAGCGTTTCCCATACTTCGGAATGTACGTGGTTATCAATGATAATTAAAATACGCGGATAGTTTGGAAAAGCACAGGAACAAAAAAAAGATATCCCCAGAAAATTTTTGAATAGAGGTCTATACCACAGTATTAAAAGCGAGTTTTATTGATATGTAAAATAAAAAAATTTAAGATCTAAATTAGTAAAGTTCAGCAAAGTAAGGCAGAATAAAAAAATTGATTTTTTTATTATTTTCTTCGAAAATTGAAAACCTCAATTTTTTGAGTTTGGCAAATTACGGGAAAATACAGCAAAGTATGGGAGAATAAAAAATTTGTTTTATCCATTATTTTCTTCGAAAATTAAAAACCTTATTTTCTGAAGTTTCGCAGAGTACGGAAAAGTTCAGTAAAGTGTGGGAGAATAAAATAATGTGTATGCAAAAAAATTAAAATGACTAAACTAATCTAACTATCGTAAATTATTTTATTTTCTAATTAACCCTTTAACGCGAGGAAGAGCATATATTTTACTCAACTTTTAGAGCCATCGTTCTTAACGCGATTTCGTAAGTTAAAAATTTTGTAGGTATTTATTGCTATAGAGTTTTTATCGCTCTTTCAGAATCTGATCTTCAAATTTTAAAAAACTTTAATTTGAAAAAATTATGAACATTTTTACGAAAAAACTGAAATTTTTTTACTTTTTTTGAAAAAAGAATTTTTTAAGGTAACAAGTAAGAATACATGCGTAAAAACTACAAATATCGCGTCCGCAAAAACCAACCTTCAATATGGCGAAATGTACGTTTAGAAATTTCAAAATGGCGATGGAAGACATTTTTTTAAATTTAAAAAAAAATTTGGATTATCTTGTCACTTTGTATTTCGATTTTTTTAAGGTTGCTAATTACGAATCTGGTATTAGTTTTTCAAAATTCAAAATGGCGGATCCAATATGATGGAATATTTTTCAAATTTGACAAAATATGTTTGAAACCTCCTACTCATGGGTTTCGACGTCGCTGATTACAAATCTGATATTAGTTTTCCAAAATTAAAAATGTTGGATCCAATATGGCAATCGTAAATTTAAAAAATCATTACATCTTTTTGAAATTTGTTACTAATAGGTTTTTGCGGTTGCTGATTACGAATCAGATATTAGTTTTACAAAATACAAAATGTCGGATCCAATATGGCGATTGAATTAAGACGTTAAAAAACAAACATTTTTTGTGGATTAAGTATAGATTTTTCTAAAAACCAAGTTTTGCCTGTCATATTAATTCTACCATTTTAAATTTATAATATTTCATATCAGATTTTAAGTTACAAATTTTAACAATATCCAACAATTTTTTAAATTTACGATCGACATATTGGATCCGCCATTTTTTATTTTTGAAAACTAATATCTGATTCGTAATCAGCGACGCCAAAAACCCCTGAGTGGGAGGTTTCAAACATATTCTGTCAAATTAAAAAAAATATTCCGCCATATTGAACCCGCCATTTTCAATTTTGAAAAACTAATATCACATTCGTAATCAGCAACCTCAAAAACACCCAATTTAAAGCCGCCATTTTGAAATTTTTAAACGTGCATTTCGCCATATTGAATGTTAGTTTTTGCAGTCGCGATATTTGTAGTTGTTACGCATGCATTCTTACTTCCCAGTGTGCACGTACTATAACTGTTCTAGACCAAAAAAAGAACAGTGTTCTACAATAAGTGTTATAATTTTATTATAGAACAGTTCTAAAACTTTGTTCTAAATTTGTTCTGGAACAGTTGTTCTGTATCTGTTCTATAACAGACATGTAACATTTGTTCAAAATTAGTTATATAATTTTGAAGTAACGTTGTTCCTACAGTGTTCTAGAACACTGTTACAAAAATTTAATATAACTGTTCTTTCACTATAAACTGGTGTTTATTTTTACTACACGGATAGATGTTATTATTAAACTTTATAAAAGTATTTTACAAGTGTAGGACAAAATGCGACAAAGGAAAATTTTGCTATCAACAAAACTAACACAGTAAATCTTAATTTAAGATCGATCTTAAATTCAGCACTGTCTGCTCTAATGTTAAAGGATACAAAAATGTTGTATTTTAATTTAAGGCTGCTTTTCTGCTTTAAAATAAGACTTTCTTTTTACTGTAAAACTTTAAAAAAACGTACCTATATAAAATTTAGTAAAGTTATATTAAAATTTGTTAAAAGTTTTCGATATTTGATATAACTTTACTAAATATACTATAATTTTTATTAAAGTTTAATATTTCTAATATAATAACTAAAATAATAACTATCTTTCCGTGTAAAGTGCAGCCGCGTTTTTGCATGAATTACAAAAAATCTTTTGAATTTAGATACTTAGAAATACTCGTATCGATGATTAGTGAAAAATTAAATAATTTTTCACTGTCAGCTTGCATGAATTTTCAAAATTTTTAAAAACATTATTCACCAGCAATAACATAAAATATTTAATTAATTTATTATCAATTATTAATTAATAGGTATATCATAAATATACAATAATAAATTATTATTAACTAATTAATTAAAATTTTATATTATTTGTAGTATAATTATATATTATTATTTGTAATATTATAATAATCGTGGGCCCACGATCAGACAAGGCTTAAAAATTGTTAATTTAGTGCAAGATTCTTACAAAAAATTTGAAAACAATTTATTGATTGATACATACATTGTTGAAAATGAAATTTTATTTTAAAAATTTTAAAATCTTATTGTAAATTATTTAAAAAATGTTTGAAAATATTTTTATTAAAAACTTCGTGTGAAAACAAAACTTTTCATTATAAAAACGTCCAATTTGATCAATTTTTGATGTAAAAGCAAAATAATTTCCGATTTGGCCTGGAATGCCCCATATATAGTTATTTTTTTAATAAGTATGTTACATTTCAATTTATAATTTTAGCGCTGCACATAACGGTCCCACAATTCAAAAGGAAGTTGAAGTAAACTCACTTCCAAGCTTGCGTGGCTATGCGGTATGCATATTCGACTTGTGTCCTCTAGGTCTAGGTTTCGATCCCCCGTGCGTGAGAAATTTTTCATTCTTAGTTTTAAGGGTTCTGTGTATAATTCTGAATATTGTTACATAAAGTATAAATTCAAATAATTATTAACAATGATAATAATAATTTAGTCATTAATTTAAATAAAGAAGATAGTCTGGTTAAATTATTAAAGAATACAAGAAAAATATTTTTTCTAACACACGCACCTAAAGTACACCATTTCCTACCTGCCAAGCGGGAGAAAAGTTGATCTTTACCTGTGAGCGGGAGGAAAAGTACTTTTCCTCCCGCTGACGTCATTAACAGAGAGGAAAAGTAACTTACCTTCTCGGTAATCTTATTATTAGGTGCGATGTATAAATCAAAGTATGACGATTAGTGAATCAATTACGTGAGATACGTAACTTAAACGACTGGCGTAACTTACGTATGTGATGTTAGTAACGTAACTTATGCATGTGATGTTTGTAATGTAACTTACGTATCTGATGTTAGTAACGTAACTTACGTATCTGATGTTTGTTAAGTTACTTACGGAACTTACGTAACTTACGCAATTAATCTTTTTACATGCAACAATTACGTAAGTTACGCAATTTACGAAACTAACTTTTTCATTTACAGTCAACAGTTACGTAACTCACGTAAATTACGTAACAAACTTTTTTATTTGTGTTCAACTGTTACGTAGATGTATTCAATTTTTCATCAGATATTTGTACTTTCGGTATACGTGTGTTAGAAAAAATAGTATGTGCAACTCGGGAGAAAAAATGATTTCCAACTCGTGTGTTTACAGTTGTGGAAATCACCCATTTTTCTCTCTAGATGCACAATATACTATTCTACAACACATGCACGAAAAACTCGTGTTTTTTCCCTGTTAACATGGCAAGAAACAGACTTTTCTAGACTAGAAAAATATTTTCTACAACACATGCACGCCCCCCCGAACCCCCTGGCCGAGGCTCTGCCCCTGGACCCTGTCGGGGGAGACCCCCCGAACCCTCCCGCGCGATCATACTGTTCTAGAATTGTTACAGACTTTTGTTCTTATTTTGTGCCTCCAGGGGGACGACATTTTGACCTACCTGTTCCTCACCAGTTACAGAACTTGTTCTTTTTGTTCTGGAATAGTTACAGAATTATTCTGTAACTTTGCACACTGGGTTGCTACCTTAAAAAAAGCTTCAATAAAAAGTAAAAAATTTTCAGTTTTTTGTCGAAAAAATGTTCATAACTTTGTCAAATTAAAGTTTTTTAAAATTTAAACTTCAGATTCTAAAAGAGCGATAAAAACTTTATAGGGATGAATACCTACAAAATTTTTAACTTACGAAATCGCGTTAAGAACGATGGCTCTAAAAGTTGAGTAAAATATGTGTCTTTCCTAGCGTTAAAGGGTTAACTAACTTCCATACTTAATTTCATTTATTGAATTGGTTAATTTTCTTCCCATGAACGTCATTAGCCTAATGCTGTCAGATTGGGAGATTTTTCTTAAAATTTGAAGAGTAATTTGTAGTATTGAGAAATTTTTTTAAAATTTGAAGATTTTTTAGCAAGTAAGTTTTATTATTTTTTTAAATAATGTAACTAGACGGTAAATACATAAATGTGAGAAGAATATGTTCGCTATATTTGCACTCATGGTCTAGTTATCGTACCGTATTGTATATAGATATACAAACTGTATTATTAATACATTATACATCCTTACAAAATTTTACTGTGGTATGTAGGATACAATTTATATTTGGCTGATTCTTCACGTAGCGCAGGACTTGATTTTCTTCATATTTTTTTCGTTTAGGGTGCTATGCTTTGTTTTATTAATAAACAATGAATTATTTGAATAAAAATCGAATGTTAACTTAAAAATACTCGATTAAATGAGATTTGATTGAAACAGATTGAAAAATAATGATATTTTACTAAAAAATAAAAATGATTGATGCCAGTTGAAAGATTTTTTACCGGTCTCAGAATCTCCACCGGTATAAAAACATTCACCGGCATAGGTTTTAAGAAGAACTGCAAGTTGAGTATTATGGTACATAACAAAAGTACAAAACTTTTTATATACTATGTCGTAATAAATTTACTATAAATTACCACATAGATTTCCATACGTTTCGAAAATATAAAATTTTAATTGTTCTTTATATGGGCAATTCCACGTGAAATTTTTCTATGACATTTTAGAATCGGTTAAACATAATTTTTTTCGTTCGTTATAGAAAAATATTAAATACGTATTTTTTTATTTTTCCATAATTGCCAAAATTTTCGATATATGAATTTTCGAAATTTTGGATTTTTAAAAGCAGACCTATTTTCAATAGCTTATAACTTTGAAAGTATTGAGTTTCGAAAAAAGTTGTCAAAGAAAGAAAGTTATGGTTTTTCTTCAACTTTTAAAAGATTTTTAAAAATTTTTTAGAAAAAAAAATTATTTTTTTATAAACAAATTAATTTATTTTTAATTTGGGCGCGATTATTTTAATTTTTTTCTTACTTATTAATACCTGCCAATACACAGAAGATTTTTTAAAAAGATCCGAGATGGGCCGACTCATAGTTTTCGTTTTATAAATTTTTTAATTAATTTGTTAATAAAAAAATTTTTTTTTTCTAAAAATTTTTTAAAAATATATTTTTTTTAAATCTTTTAAAAGTTGAAGAAAAACCATAACTTTCTTTCTTGGACAACTTTTTTCGAAACTCAATACTTTCAAAGTTATAAGCTATTGAAAATAGGTCTGCTTTTAAATATCCAAAATTTCGAAAATTTATATTTCGAAAATTTTGGCAATTATGGAAAAATAAAAAAATACGTATTTAATATTTTTCTATAAGGAACGAGAAAAAATAAGTTTAACCGATTCTAAAATGTCATAGAAAAATTTCACGTGGAATTGCCCATATGTATTATTGCAAAAATTTTGATAAATTACCGAACTAATAATTTTTAATTAAGATTCAGACTATAATATGTTTATAAATTACCGCAACAATTTTTATAAATTAATATATTTTCATAAGTTATAAAAAAACACTTATGCCAAAAGTTGTCCAAACAGTTAATTTCTAAGTTGTTATATTTATTTACAACAAATTTAATTAATTATTTAGTAATTATTCTGCTAGAAAATTTTTCTAGATAAATGCTTATTTGATTCAGAACAATTTACATTAAGATTTAAAAATTTTATATATTTAAAAAATATCTCTCAATTTGTTTAAAATAAATTCCAAAATTTAAATAATTTTTCCGGACAGCCATGGATTTCTATTTTTGAAATTTTTATCTTCAAAATTATATTATATTAATACTTATATTATATTAATATTATATTAATACTTTTTTTTTATTTTATAAACTGAATACTGCGCTTTACGGAGAATCACCCGTTTACGAATTTTTTTTATGACCACTAACTGAAAAATATTTATTTACAGCAACAAAAAGCAATGCTATCCAGCAAAAAAATAAAAAAAGGATTAGATATCCCCCATCGGAGAACTTAAATAAGCCAGGGACTTCAAAAGCTGATGAAGCTAGTGATGAAGAATATGTAAGTATTTCTAAAGTAAATATTTTTTTATTCTACAGGCACAAGAATGACGCTTTCAGATAGCTGGCGACTGGTAGTAAAGCCATTCATAAAGTTCAACCATCTAAAAATTGTTGTCATTTTATCTCAAGGGCAAAAATAACACATGGTCCCATGCGTTAATTTTGTGATAAAATGAGCCCCATCTTTATTCAAGTTGAATAAGTTAGATGGATTTTTCAACCTGTCTTTTATTATCAGAAATTAACAATTTTGTGTCTTTGCAACAAAAACTATCAACAGCAGTAACACAGTAAGAAAGGTATTCTTAGAGATAGAACGTCCAAGCGGCCCTCCTGCCGGAAGAATGTTCCGAAAATAAGGCTTTTAAAAAAAGGGAATTCAATTTTTCTTTTCCGGAACTCCGTGGGATTGCAGTAGACGAAAAAGTCCATATATTTGACTGCTTAAAATAATAATATTAAACTATTTTTCAAAGCCCTCAAACTTGCTGTTTCTAAAAAGTAAAAAAAAAACATTTTTTCGTAAATTTAATGTAAAATCCACAAAAATCAATATATTTTGGCAGGTGTAGTCTCATTTTCTTCAAAAACGTTAAAAGAATGACACTTAATTGTTTAATTTGAAAAAATTCTCGGGCGAAAATGAAAGTTTGGTAAAAATCCAGCTAAGTATGAAAATAATCGGCAAAATGTGGCTAATGAGCGTTTCCCACACTTTGGAATGTACGTTATTAACAACAATAATTAAAGTATGCAGACACTTAGGAAAATTATAGGAACAAGAAAATAGGTATGGGAGAATAAAAAATTGAATTTTTTATATTTTATGTCGAAATTTAAATATCTCAATTTTTGGAGTTTGGCAAAAAAAGGGGAAAGTCGGCAAAGTATGAGAGAATGAAAAAAATTTTTTTTTTTAGAAAATTAAAAATCTCAATTTCTAGAGTTTGGCAAAAGTCGAGGAAAGTCGGCAAAGTATGGGAGAATAAAAAAATTAATTTTTTTTTCTAACACACGTAAGCGAATGTACAAATATGCAATTATTTAACGGAATTTTTTGTTGTAATATTTTTTTAAAATCTACTATTAATTAAATAATAACAACATGATACTTATTTAATCTTAAAAAATATATAGCTCTTTTTATATTTTGCAATTATTAAAAAAATTACAAATTACTATAGTAGCAGGAAGAAAATATTACCTTCTCTCCTTGTGACATCACAGCGGGGAAGGAAAGTATTACTTTCCTTCCCCGTTATGACGTCACGGTGAGGGAAAGTAACATTCTCTCCCTGCCTCCGTGAATGACGTACTTTCCACCCTCTTTATAAGTAAGAAATAATGTACTTTCGGTGCGTGTGTTAGAAAATAGTATATTACATTACAAGGGCAGAAAGTTCAAAATTCCTGCATCGCCATGTTGCCCTCGGCTTCGCCTCGGGCATCATTTCACGCGATGCAGGAATTTCGAACTTTCTGCCCTTGTAATGTATACTATTTTTCTTTACATTCGGTTGAAAGTACACTGAATAATTCATATTTATTAATACTATCCTTATTGCGTTCCATTTGACAGCCGGCCATGATTTACTTTTGATCCTCGTTTCAGCGCCTCTATCGAAGACTTTCTTATATTAAAAACTCCGTCGGTAATTTTCGATGCCTGCCCCGACATTTGCTGCACGAGCGAAGTGAGTGCTGCTGGTCGGGGGCAGGTATAAAAAAAATGTATAAATAACAAATTAATATTTAATTTTTAAACAATTTTATTTGCTTTTTACAATATTAATAAATTTAATGCAAAGTTATACAACATAAAGTTTTCTTATAATTTTTTTTTGTTTTTTATAACAATAAAAATTAGTAATATTGCCATGGAACACATTATTCTCGTATTTAACAATTTTCTTAATTTTTAAAGTTTTTTATAACAATAAAAATTATTTGTAATATTGCCATGGAACACGCAATTATTGTATTTGACATGTGAATTTGGTTTGAAAGCTGAATTCATTTCTCCGTTCCCTTGTTTATCCAATTGAGCTTATAAAGTTTGTTCCTTCATATTCGCTTTACCGTCTGCGAGTTTCATTTTTTTGGAAGGTGGTTCACTCTGCGATTTCTCAAAAACAATTTTAACGGGTGGTTTCGTTGTAAAATGTTTAGCTACTTTTGCTTCCTTGTCATTTGGCACTAGAATTTTTGCATTTCTCGCTGTAGTAAAATGAGGAGTCTGTTCGTCCGTTTTTTCTGTTTGATTCAATACGTCAATAGCAATTAGTTCCTGTTCATCTATCTCCAAGTCAAGAAACAGATCATTTTTATCCGTCGATGTAAATGGTTAGGTATCGGTCACAGCTGCATAAATTATTTTTTTGAATATTTTTTCCTTATTTTTCAAAGAATTTTCCACGTACCCTGCAAATAAGTAAAATAGTCACATATAAGTTATTCAATGAAGAAATACTATTTAATTATATAAATGACAATTGAGAATATAAATAAATATAAGTAATATATTAATAATAATAATTAAATTAATAATAATAAAAATAAATAAACAATAATAAATAAATCATAATAATTATATAAATGTAATATAAATAAATAAGTTACCTTGTGCTATGCTGGTTGATTGCCACCCTCCTAATTGCTTAAGCATTGTGGTGTTTGCTCCCGAGTTAGATAATAGTGTTGCTCCTGTCCTGCGAAAGCAATGACCAGTGTATGATTTTGGATTTAGTAAATTTAAAAATTCTGCAATCGATTTAGGAATTTCAGCAATTTTATTTCTGCCCATGACTTGGCGATTAAACTTTCCCTTGTTATATTGGATAAAATATCTGTCCGTAAATGGTTCATAGGGTTTTAACGAAGAATATTTTTGTACTGCATCGTAAAAGAGTTCATCAATAATAAACTGTCGCGATTTGTCGTTTTTCGTGTCATTAATAGAAATGAAATATTTTTTTCCGAGGTCTTCGACGTCTTGCACCTTGAGACTAGTCAGTTCGTCACATCTCATTGCCCTGCAAATGCTAAAAACAAGAATGACCTAAAATTATTATAACTATAAGAATACTAATTAATACAATAATTAAAATGTAAATGTAAATATATACCTTCCAAGATAAATATGTTATGTCAGCTGCATTTTTCATAAAATTAACTATCTCAGTCCATTTCAGTACAGCAGAATTTTTCGGCTTATAACCCTTCGAATTCTGCTTTATCAGGCTCTTTAAATTTTGAAAGCGACCAATGTCAACATTCTTCTGCGTATTTAACGTCTTTTTTAACATTGACAAAATACTCCACAAAGTTGGTGGCTTCAATGTTTGACTCAAATGCTTCAAATAAACAATTAAGTTAGCTTCGTGTGAGCTTGATAAAGAATTTTTGTGTTCGTTTTCCCATACTTTATAACTATCGTAAACCAGAAGGTATCTGTCTGCAGACTTTTTCGGCAGTGTTTCCTTCCGCATAATCAATTGCGCCTCTGCATCGAAATCGCGAAAAATTTATTCTTCATCTGCAGACTCATCTGACCAGAGCTCTTGAAACATTTTTTCTTTCTCACTTTGACTGTAATTCACTAATTGGAACCAATTAATTTAAAGTAATTTTGAGGTTACGTATTTAATAACAAACAACAAATATTAATACGTTGCGTATATATATATATATATATATATATATATATATTTACGACAGTGGTGCTTATTAGCGCATCAACCAAACTAAACTGGGTACTCTCTAAATCTGAATCAGCGAAATTTCACTGATTCTCAGCGATAAGTATGCCACTAATTTCAATCAGCGTATATGCGCTAATTAATCAGTGAAATTTCACTGATTATTCAGTGAAATTTCACTAATTCACAGTGCATATACGCTAATTGAAATAGTGGCATACTTATCGCTGATTCAGATTTAGAGAGTAAGAACCGAAAATTACCGACAGTAGTAAAAACAGAACATTCTTTGTGCAACCCCTGCTGGAAAAGAGCTACTTTCCTTTGACATAAATGCAGCAGAAAGTGGTCAAATTCTGCACATTTAAAAGTGTGCAGGAAAGTTTACTTTCCCGAACACTTTTGATAAAGTGTGCAGGAAAGTATACTTTCCTGCACACTTTTTTGTAAACAGTATAATATACACTATAATCAACATAAAACTATATTTATTGATTAGAAATGTATAAAAAAAATTTTTTTCGGTAAACAGGTGTCGCACAAAGTACTGTGTGCAACACGTACGAAAGAAGATTTTCCGACTTCGTGCAAATTGCTGCCCTCGCTTCACTCGGAGCAGCAAACTTTGCACTCGTCGGAAAACAGCTTCTTTCTGTACTTGATGCACAATATAATATTTATTCCCGCTGGTACAGAGGGAATGTGTGTGGATTAAGCAATGCACAAATCTATGACTTTCGGCTGCGAAATCGATGCGGGAGATACGTACTTTCGGCCGGGTGTGAAAAAAAATCATTTTTTAATTCTCCCATACTCTGCCGATTTTTACCAAACTCCAAAAATTGAGATTTTAAATTATCTAAAAGAAATAAAGAAAAAATATTCCATTCTCCCATACTTTGCCGAATTTTCCCGACGTTTGCCAAACTCCAGAAATAAAGATTTTTAATTTTCAACATAAAATAAAAAAAATCAATTTTTTATTCTCCCAAACCTATTTTCTTGTTCCTGTACTTTTCCTAAGTCTCCGCGTACTTTAATTATCGTTGTTAATCACGTTCTTCGGTTTGAACTTGCAAGCTCGCCATTTACTGCGCTGAAAGCTTGTTTCATCAACTTTCCAACGATATATATTACTTTTTGTTTGTATCAATCCATGTTAGTTAAAAGAGAACAAAATTTTGTAGCCAAATGTTCTTGATTTTCGTCCTTCTTTTGTAAAATCACTCTTATACATGTTTATTGATTATCAATTCGCGTATCATTAATTATATTAATATTAAATACTCTCCACGACTTTATGCTATTCCCATAGATTTTTATTATTATTATTAATATAAACTATTTTCAGATGAATGAACGAGAAAACAAAAAAGGAGAAAAAATTAAATTATTAAGAAATAAGTTCCCACAATCGGAGGCAAAGAAACGGAAAGCGGAAAGCGATTCAGATTTCGAGACAGAAGACGACAAAATTGAAGATGAATATTTGGGTAATACGGATGACGACAATACGACGGACGAAGAAGATGAAGAAGAATTAACGATTGCTTTTGAAAATAATAAAAGCAATAATAAAGATAAGTACTCTGATGACGACGGTGACGATGAAGAAGACGATCAAAATGTTTGTAAAATAGGGGACCAATTTCATTATAGATTTGTGTCTCAAAAAGTGAAACAATTTCTAAACATGAAATAATATGGAATATGAAATTCCACATCTTCACTCCGATTCAACTTTAAATATGTCATTTCGCTATCAATAATAGGATTCTACTTTTTTGTTCAACTTTCAATATTTTGATTTCACATTCCAATTCCACTTTTAATATTTTTATTTTTCATTCCACACTCCGATTCCACTTTTTATATTACGATTCCAATTTCAATATTTTGATTCCACTTTTAATATTCCGATTGTTTTGTAATACATAAGCCTACAAGAAATTCTTGAATAGTTTAAGAATGTTTATAAATATAAATTAATAAAGAAAATTAATATTTTATTATTCAGTTATTCATTTATTATTTTTGTTACGTCTAATAGTAATAATAATTTTACATAATTGTATAATTTTATTTAATATAAATTAATTACAATTAATTTTAATTTTTAGAGTTTTTAGGAAATGGCAACTTTAACACTTTTAATATAAAGTAGTTTATGTTATGTATTTTATCATACAGTATCTAACTCTTTAAGAGAAAGATTTTTTTATCACTGTCCCTGGAAAACGAAATTAATATATTTTTCAAAGTTCTTTATATTACATTAAAAAATCTTGAAACACTACAACTAAGTTTGTCTTACTCGTAAGAAGCTTGATTATTCTGCCAACAGTTCAAGGTTCAAGTCCAGCCTTATAGATTTTTTTTCTAAAATATAAAATCACTTTTACTTTTTAAAAATTTTTACTCGCCGTTTTCATAAAATGTAAAAGTTTTATCCTGGAATTTTGGAGAAAGTTTCATTTAGGTCAAAGAATTTGTTAAATTTTATGCTCGGATTGGTAAGAACTATTTTTTTGAAGTGTAATCTAAAAGAAAATTGGCTTCAAACTGCAAAAGATTGATTATTCTCAAGTGACGATACATAAAATAATTTTTCATTTTAATTGTTTATGGAATTTTGGAAAAATTTTCATTTAACCCATTAACACCCAAATGACCACAAATTTAACTTAAACTTCAACAAACGATTTAAAGTATTTCAGGTAATGAATTATAGCAGCAATAAGGTATAGAAAGTTTTAGGGGTCGCTCTACAAGATTCTGGGGTCAAAATAACGTTTTGATCATCACTAAATCCAATATGGCGAATTTTTTTGAAAAAACACCTAAAAAAATTACTGATTTTTTTTCATTTTTTTCGAACTAAAAATTTGTTTAAACCTTTTTAAAGTATGCTATCGGTGGGCAAAATAGTTGTGCTATCGAAATGTAAAGTAGAGAAACTTTGATTTCAAGATTGTGGAATCAAAATTTTAGAAAAGTGAATGCATTACACAGGCCGACAAAATTTCATCAACTGCATGTTGCCTAAAATGTTACAGCCGATTCTTACAGAATTTTGTCCGTAGAATACGAATCTGACCTTGAAAATATTAGATTGGCTCCAGTTTTTAAGCAATTTATGTTTCAATACGCAAAATAAGCATTTTTTAATGAATGTACAACCCAACACCGGAACAGAAAATGTGTCCGCATCCCTGGTTAAAGAACCGGACAGATTTCGGACTAATCCGAAATTTGTCCGAAACAATGCGGTTTATGGTCAGGTTTTTGTCATCCGCAATTAATCCGGAAAAATTTGAATTCTATACGGTTTGTGAACAACTAGTGAAATCGGAGTTGGTCCGATAAAGTCCGAAATTAATCAGTTAATTTTAACTAGTGAATCCGGAATTAGTCCGAAACATTTAAAAGTTAGTCCGGACAATTTAGTGAATGTTAATAAAAAAAAATTATACAAGTTTTACATATTAAATATTATTACTTTATGCTACATTCATCATATTTTTCGATTTACCTATCGCAATTTTATTTACATTAACTTAAAATTTCTGACGCTTGGGGATTCGAACCTACACCTATCTAACATTATAACGCACCGAAATCGAATACACTAACCACTATACCACGCTTGCATGGAAGTCCAAATTCATAATAGAATTTATGAAGTGCCACAAAAAGAAATGACAAGAAACTATCACATCAGTGTTAATTTTAATATTGAAACAAGATAACTAATAATACCTACAAAGATTAAGTCTTTGAATTGGATTGAATATGGATTGTTTTGAACTGTCTGTGGATTGTACATATTTACAAAATCTTATAATAATAATACTTATTTTCGGACTGGGTTGTTTTGATCGGATATTATTCGGATTGACGCTGACTATTACCGGATTCTTTGCATACAGATTTTGGATTGTTCCATACTTGTTTCGGATTAAAATTCTTTTAACTGGATTAAATTCGGATTATTGCGGACTGAATTCCTATTCTTTACATATTGATTTTGGATTATTTCGTATTTGTTTCGGATTATACCTTTTAGTTGGATTAAATCCGGATTGTTGCAGACAATTTTCGAATTCTTATCATACAGTTTACGGATTGTTTCGTACTTCTTTCTGAAAAAGATTTTGCCACACTTAGTTTCAAATTGTTGCGGACTAATACCGGATTTCTTGCTTACAGAGTTCGGATTGCTCCGGACATTTTGCGGATTAAGTTTTTTTATGATCGCTGCTTACAAATCTGCTATGAAATGTAAAAATTATAAGTGGCGGACTAATTTTTAATAATAACTTGCGCCTTATCTGATAAAAATGTAAAATTAAAAAAAAATTCTGCCATATTGGATCCGCCATTTTGAACATTGAAATCTGAATACAGATCAGTCAGCAACAACCATAAAAACCCCTAGAGAGACTAATTTTTATTTAAATTACCTTACATGGTCAAAAGTAATGTTATTTTTAATACGCGTTTATGGAACAGCGCATCTTTGGACATTATAGGTTAAAGTGTACATAAATTAAATTTTTTGTTTTTCGATATTCAAGAGCAGTGTTTAAGCTTTAATTTGGTGCTATACGAACACATTTACTGTTCCGGTGTAGGGTTGTACATTCATTCAAAAAATGTTAAAAATGCGTATTTTGTGTATTGAAACGTAAATTGATTAAAAACTAGAGCCAATCCAATATATTCAATGTCAAATTCGTATTCTACGAACAAAATCCTATAAAAATCAGCTTATATTGGTTAGGCCACAAAATTTTGTTGGCCTGTGTTATCGTAAAAAAAATAAAATTTTACATCAATATTCAAAAAGTATCCAAATTCCATTTAAAATGTATACTCGGAGAGTTTTCGATGTTGCACATGATGAATCCAATGACAGTTTTTCAAAATTCAAAATGGCGGATCCAATATGGCGGACATTTTTTGATAAATTTCTTGAATTCGCTTGAAACTTGTCACTCGAGAGTTTGGAGGGTCGCTGATGACAAATTCGATGTCAGTTTTTGTAAATTTACAATGGCGCATCTAATATGGCGGACGCTTCTATAAACAAAACGAAAAGTTCTTCTGACAATTATTCGCTGAGAACCAGAAAATTCAGCAATGTTCAAAAACTATTTTTGCAAAAGATATTTTAAATTTCTTACAAAAATTTTAAAAAAATTAAAAACTAAAAAAATATTCTTTAAATTAAAAACATAATATAAGATTCTTCTGTTAATACACCTCCACGTGGTAAAACTTAGAAACGCCATAAAAATAGAACGAAAAAAATTTTTTCAACGAAGCGTCCACCATATTAGATGCGCCATTGTAAATTTACAAAAACTGACATCAAATTTGTCATCCGCGACCCTCAAACTCCCGAGTGACAAGTTTCAAGCGAATCCATGAAATTTTACAAAAAAATCCGCGATATTGGATCCGCCATTTTGACTTTTGAAAAAATATCAATAGATTTGTCATCTGTGACCTCATAAACCCCCGAGTGACAAGTTTTAAATGAATTCAAGGAATTTTTCAAAAAAAATATGCGCCTTATTGGATCCGCTATTTTGAATTTTGAAAAACTGACATGGGATTCGTTATCAACGACCCCGAAACCCCCCGAGTATACATTTTGAATGGATTTTGGATACTTTTTGAATATTGATGTAAAATTTTATTGTTTTTACTATAATGCATTCATTTTTTCAAAATTTTGATTCTGCCATCTTGAAATCAAAGTTTCTCTACTTTACATTTTGAAAGTACAACTATTTTGCCCACCAATAGCATACTTTAGAAGGGTTTGAAAAAATTTTTTAGTTCTAAAAAAAATAAATCATTGATTTTTTGGATGTTTTTTCAAAAAACTCGCCATATTGGATTTTCTGTTGATCGAATCGCTATTTTGCCCCAGAATCTTGAAGAGCGACCCCCAATACCCCCTATACCTCATTGCTGCTATAATTCATTACTCTGTAAATCTGAATTAGTGCGGATTCGTTTACCAATTTGAAAAAAATACGGTCTACTAATTGGATTAGTAATTTTTCTACTAGCAATTAGTAAAAAACTACTAAAAATTGTAAAAAATGTTACTATTTCAAATTAATAAATTTTCTACTAATAATTAGTAAAAACACTACTAAAAATTATTAAAAACAGTTACTAATTCAATTGGTAAACGAATCTGCACTATTTCATTAGTAGAAAACTACTAATTCAGATTTAGAGAGTACCTGAAAATACTTTAAATCGTGTGTTGAAGTTTAAGTTAAAATTGTGGTCATTTGGGCGTTAATGGGTTAAATCAAAGAATTTGTTAAATTTTATGCTGGGATTGGTTGAAAATTGTTTTTTGGAGTTTAATTTAAAAGAAAATTAGCTTCAAACTGCAAAAGATTGATTATTCTCAAGTGTCGACTCATAAAATAATTTTTCTTTTCAATTTTCTATGGAATTTTGGAAAATGTTTCATTTAAGTTTGGAGAATTTTCGAGAAGTTACAAATGGTTACAGAATTTCTATTATTTTGAAAGGTAGTAAAGTTAATTTAAAAAAAATTAATGAATTTTTAATTAATTAATTATTACTTAATTTGCAGAAATTCAATCATGATACAGCATTTTGAAAGATTGTCGTCATAATTTCTATAGGAATTCAATTCTTTAAAAAAATTTAAAAATATTTAAAAATATAAGAAAATTCTTGTCAAAATTTCAATTATCTTTATAAATAATAAAATTCTTCAGTGAAATTCAATTATTTTTTAAAATTTTTATAAATAATTCCATTTTAAAATAGATTTAAATTAAAGACCTTGAGAATTTGAATATCTTATAATTTTTAGCTAAAAATTCTGTAGAATTTATTCCTTTAAAAAAATTTAGGATTATTTGTGGTAAATGTAAACTGAATATCTATGTTTTTCCAAAAACATTAGTTTTTTTTAAAACGTAAAATGGACGGATTTTTTTGCATGAACTTGTTACTTTACTTCCCTAGAAAAATTTAATGAAGCATAAAAAAATATTGATGCACCTGAATCGCCTAAAATTGACTGTTTACATTTACCCCGAGATTTTGAAATTTTTCTAAAATTCGGGGTAAATGTAAACTCCACTGTAGTTAAGTGAGTTTTAATAAAAAAAGTTATTTCAAGTATACTACTCTTTTAAGGGATGGAAAAACTGAAAAAAAGTTCTTCGTAAATTTATAGAAAAATCAACCAGTTGACTGATAATGTATAATATAAATAAACAATCAACCATTACAAAATTAGTAATGTAAAAGTTGAATAACTTGAACAAATTTTAATAGATTTTCATTCAACTTGGTAAAAAGAAGTTTTTAAGGTAGCTGAATAAGAATCTAAAATCGAATTTTTAAATTTTAATATGGCAGATCCAATAATTTATTAAATTATTTTTTTTGAATGTAGTTGAAATTGTGTTTACATTTACCCCAAGTTTTAAAATCCTCGGGGTAAATGTAAACACTTAATTATTTATTAACTAAATTAACGAAAATAAAAAATGAAAGTCTATTTTTGTTAAAGAATTAATAAGGAAGAATAAAAAAGTTTAGTTTGATTTTTTAATTTATTTTTATACATATGCGAGACAAAATACTGAAACACTAAAATTTTGATTTTCAATCTTTTTTGCATTAAAAGATAACTTACTCTATGGCATTGCCAATTGTCAAAATAAAATATTGCCAATACTCAGAACATCTTGTAGGTGAGCTGAGATAAAAATATTGAAGTCGAACTTATTTTTAAATATGTAAACTTAGCAGAAACATCTACTATTTACATTTACCCCTTGTTTACATTTACCCTAAATGACCCTAATTGAATTTTTTATATAATTATTTTATATTTTTATTTTCTAATATATATTTTATTAAAGAATATCCAAATAAAAATTAACTTGACAATTATTTGATTTTGAAAATTTTCCTAACACATCTATCAAAGATTACTTTAAAATATCAATTACAAAATGTTTTATTGAATTATATAATTCACGATTTTTTTATATTTAAGAGGGAAATGTACGGAAATTTTATTTTATGTTTTCGCTGAACACTCTGTTATAAAGAAAAAAAGAATGTACGTAAGCTCATTTTCAAAAAGAAATTAAAAAAAGTGTATCCTCAAAATAATTACTAAACATTTGGATTTCAATTTGTATATATTTTTTCTTTTGAATAGATACATTTGTAAATTCATTTCCCGTGTAGAAATTTCGTAGGGGCCCTGATCAGGGCCGGATAGGGCCGACCTATTAGGGAATGAAACGCCGCGCCCGATCTGGCCCTGATCAGGCGCGGCGTTTCATGCCCTATTATGGCCCTAGTAGGGTAATTTCTACACGGGTTGCAGATAAAACGAATTAACGAGACGCATGATTTTCTCCTAATCGACAAGTGGTCGAATGTTCAAATGGTCGAATGTCAAATCGTCGAATCGTCATTTGGTAGAATGCTTAAAACGTCGAATCGTCAAATTGTCGAATGATAAAAACATCGAATCGTCAATTGATCGAATTTTCAAAACGTCAAATAGTCGAATGCTCAAAACGTCGAATTGTCAATTGATCGAATGCTAAAAATGTTGAATCATCAAATGGTCGAATTAATATTATTTTAAGTTTAGAGATTAATTAAGGCCATAGATCCAATAACTCGCCCGACGCTCGGAGGCATGCGCTAATGCCAGTCAGTGAGCAGTGAGCGCCTTTAGGCCACTCACTGTTACCCAACTGATATTAGCGCATGCCATCGAGCGTCGGGTGAGTTATTTGATCCCGTGCAGAAATTCAATTTGGAAACTGGTAAGGTACTGACTATTTTTTTCAATTGAAGATAGGGTCCTTGTGGGGCAAAATAGCGCGGACCCAATTAATTCTGTAACGCTTAAGTAATCGGACCCTGACAAGAGCAATCTTTTGTCACTAACTAGATTGCCTCTTTAATCCCCGACCAGAATAGAAGGTTTCATAAAAACCTTACCAGAATCTTACTATTGTTTTCAGCAGTAGTACCCATGCAGAAATTGCCCTACTTTTCCCCATTTGAAATAGGGCGTTAATGATTATTTATATTATGATTTATAATAGTTTACTATTATTATCTATTAAAATATTTTGCTCTAAAATATTATGAAAATGCTGTAAATTGTTTAAAAAATTATTAGAACCAAAAGATCTATAGATCTTTTATAGATATTACATATTACATATTACATTTTATTACATTTATAAATGTAAAAGATTGTGTATATTTACCTCCTGAAATTTCAAGTAAGTTCTGATTCTTTTTGCAGGACTCTTTCAGTTCTTTCAAAGCTCGATGCTTCTTCACTCGAAGACGTACTTGATCCTGTTTTCTTTTCTTTAAAATATCCCCTTTTTCCATTTTTTAAATTAAAAATGACTACTCACAAAATAGACAAGTCGTTTCGTTATGTTTTCATCCAGTTTACGTATATATAAACTTATGCTATATCAAGCATACGCGAAATTACTTATGAGGCAGTAATCCGGGACTGATTAGTTTTTTAATGATATGTTTTTTACGCATGCGTGTCAATATTTTATTTTTAGATTTACTGGTTAGAAAATCTATCTAGTTTCCTGATACTACCTGTCTAGTTTTTACTTGACATATTTTACTAGCCAGTGTCTTACCAACGCCCTATTTCAAATGGGGAAAAGTAGGGCAATTTCTTCACGGGATCCAAAGCCTCAATTTTTTCCCGTGTATTACTTGTTTATTACTAAGTAAATTTACAGTTAAATAATTTTTTATGAAAATTAATAATAAATAAAATTTGTAAATTCTTTTATTGTCTCTATTGATTATGTTAAAAAATTAATGTTTATGGAATTGCCACAATTGATCCACGCTATGTCCACGGTTAATTGACGGTATAATTACGTAATGTCCACAGTATTTCAACGGTTAATCCACAGTATTGCCACGCCATGAACTTATGTTATGTTGAAAAATTAATTTCAATAGTTTAATTTTGAATAAATATTGTTTAATGTTCCATCAACAGTTGCCATTTCGTGGCGCTTTTTATCATTATAAATTTATTTTTTCTTTCTTCTTTGATAATAATTAATTTAATTATTAATATAAGGGAGCATACATAAACTATGTCACACAATTTTTGGAGATTTTCAACCCCCCCTCCCCCTGTCACGCAATTTTTGCAATTTCACATGAGAAAAATACATTGTGTCACGTTTAGGAGAGACCCCCTCCCCTTCCCCCAAAAGCGTGATATCATTTGTGAACACTCCCTAATTTAATAAAAAAAATTATTTATTCAACAATAGAATTTAATAATTAATTTGTTTATTAATTCTATAAATTATCTATTATTATTTAATTTGTCAGTTATAATTTATGTTGAAAATTAAATTTCCTTGGTTTTGCTACGGTTGATCCACGCCAAGCCAAGAATATTGCGACGGTTGACCCATGATATACTAATGGTGTTGCCACGGTTAACCCAGGCTATACCCACGGTATTGCCACGGTTTGATTCACTGTTAGAAACATTGAGTAGGGAAATTTTATTATGTGCAAAACTAGTATTAGAATAATTCTAGGATTTTATCATATTTTTAATTAAAAAGTATATGCAACAGCATTGTATTTTGTGTCCTATCGAAAAGTCAAGCAATGTCAAGGATTCACGTACTTTTTTCGGTGCAAAGCTGATCTCAAAAATATTTTTTTACGAGTATTTAAGTTTCCTTTATCTGAAAACTCATAAAATTATATTTATTTGCACGAAATTTGTAAATAAAAAAGGCAGAATGAATTATATTTCGGTTGCTTTGCATTTCAACATAGCAGAATTTATTTAAAGCAAGAATTTGCAGAGCTGATGTTAAATTATTTTATTTTACAAGTGTTAAAGTTTCCTCTGCTTAAGATCTCATAAAATTGAAATGAATTGGACTTAATTTAATTTTTTTTCTTATTAGATGTTTAATTTTAAAATATTAGTAAAAAGGCAAAAATGATAAATGTCTTTTGCACGTAATGAAAAAAAGGTTATCGACCAATGCGTCGATCAACAATTCCAACAAGCAATCATAAACATAAATTGAAAGAATTAATCCACGTTTTGTATTTTTGTCGGTAAATTTTTAAATAGGCTTCCATTTTTGGCGTACTGTGTGCCTTTGTCGTGTAACTCGAGACTTTTGAATTGAAATCATCGAAATTATGAAAAGGCACTGGATTTAAATATGTATTTCGAAGATCCAAATTATAATCAGTTCTTAAATATAAATCTTGAACGTCTTCTTTTAAATACATCAATAATCGTGCATCTTTTTCGGTTGCCGGTGGAATTGTTTTTATCACGTGGGTAACACTTGAGGCTGCTTCTATAACAGCTTTTTTTTCATCGAAATCAGTGTGAAAACGTTGCGCGCGCAACTATTTTGCATGATGCATTTTTCTCTTATCGATGAAAAAAGCTGTTGTAGAAAGCCCCTAAGACGCTCGCACAACTCTATTGCCTGCATAAGAGTAAAGGCCAACGCACAACTGCTGAATGAAAAGTATAAGTTAAAAAAAGACACTGGTATATCTCTGTCCTTTTCTAACTCATGCTTTACATTCGTGAGCGATGTTAGCGAAGCAGTTGTGGTTAGCCCATTAAGATACTCTCACATCTACTATCTGCCTACCTGCAGGTTGTCATAGTAACTTAACGAGAGTAAGAGATAAAGAACATTTATTTCGAATTTTTTGACTCTCTTACCCTCATGTGTTACCATGAAAACCTACAGGCGTCACAGTAGAGGTGAGAGCGTACCTTAATGGCGCAGTCGCATTTCAATTCAAATGTCTCGAGTACGCCAAAAATGGAAGCCTATTAAAAAATTAACCGACGAAAATACAAAACGTGAATTATCTAATGCACTTCTTAAGGGGCTTTCTACAACAGCTGTTTTTTTATCGACAAGAGCAAAATGCACCATGTAAAATAGTGTAAAATAGTGTAAAAACGTTGCGCGCGCAACGTTTTCACACTATTTTACGAGACGCATGATTTTCCCCTAATCACCAAGTGGTCGAATGTTCAAATGGTCGAATACCAAATCGTTGAATCGTCATTTGATCGAATGCTTAAAACGTCGAATTGTCAACAAGACGAATGCTAAAAACATCGAATCGTCAAATGGTCGAATGTTCAAAACGTCGAATCGTCAAATGGTCGAATGCTAAAAACGTCGAATTCTCAAATGATCGAATGCTAAACACATCGAATCGTCAAATGATCGAATTCTAAAAACATCGAATCAGCAAATGGTCGAATGTTCAAAACGTCGAATGGTCATTTCGTCGAATGCTCAAAACGTCGAATTGTCAACTGGTCGAATGCTAAAAACATCGAATCGGCAAATGGTCGAATGTTCAAAACGTCGAATCGTCATTTCGTCGAATGCTCATAACGTCGAATCGTCATTTCGTCGAATCGTCAAATGGTCGAATGCTCAAAACGTCGAATCGTCAAAAAGTCGAAAAATTTGTTTGATGTAAGTTAACATTAACTTAAACCAAGCAAATTTTTCGACTTTTTGACGATTCGACGTTTTGAGCATTCGACTTTTTGACGATTCGACGTTTTGAGCATTCGACGAAATGACCATTCGACGTTTTGAACATTCGACCATTTGCTGATTCGATGTTTTTAGCATTCGATCATTTGAGAATTCGACGTTTTTAACATTCGACCATTTGACGATTCGACGTTTTGAACATTCGACCATTTGACGATTCGATGTTTTTAGCATTCGACTTTTTGACGATTCGACGTTTTGAGCATTCGACGAAATGACCATTCGACGTTTTGAACATTCGACCATTTGCTGATTCGATGTTTTTAGCATTCGATCATTTGAGAATTCGCCGTTTTTAGCATTAGACCATTTGACGATTCGACGTTTTGAACATTCGACCATTTGACGATTCGATGTTTTTAGCATTCGACCAGTTGACAATTCGACGTTTAAACCATTCGATCAAATGACGATTCGACGATTTGGTATTCGACCATTTGAACATTCGACCACTTGGTGATTAGGGGAAAATCATGCGTCTCTATTTTACATGGTAAATTTCGATGAAAAAAGCTGTTGTAGAAGCAGCCTAAGGTACACTTTCACCTCTCCTGCTGCCTGTATACCTGCACAGGCAGCCACCACGAGAATAAGGTTGCTTCTACAACAGCTTTTTTTTCATCGAAATCAGTGTAAAAACGTTGCGCGCGCAACGTTTTCACACTATTTTACATGGTGCATTTTTCTCTTGTCGATAAAAAAAAGCTGTTGTAGAAAGCCCCTAAAGGCCAAAGCAGAACATAAGGGTAACCGGAATATCAACCGCAATTGCAAACTGAAGAATGAGTTAGAGAAGGATAAATCAATATACCTATCCTGCTCTAACTCATTCTTCCATTTACGATTTCGGTTCCGTTTCTATTCCGCGTTTGCCTTAAGGGAGAGAAAGCATAACATTTAAAATTTCTGACTCTTTTACTCTTATGTGTTATCATGACAACCTGCAAGCAAGTAGGCAGTAGAGGTGTGAGCTTATGTTTTTAGGAGAAAAAATTTTTAAATTTCATTTAAAGGGCTTTGCAGATTTAATAGATAAATAATTGTAGTGAAATTAATACTTTTTACATCATTGGAAGTTAAAAATATACATAAATTTATGTTAGTTAGTTTAAGAACAGTCGTTTGAAAATTTTTTTAAACATAGAAATAATATGTCAAACATACTTTTTTTAGTACTTTTTTTTCGAAGTATGCAATTGTTTTCAAAAATTGAATTAAAATTCTTACAAAGAATTCAATTATTATCAATTTAGTGACCGAAACTACTTTGCCATTTATAGTATACTTTTCAATATTTGCAGCAAAAATGCAAATAGTAAAGCGCTAAAGTTACTAAAATTACACATCAAGAAATTCTAGAGTTGTCCAATTCGAATATAATGTCAAATTTAAAAATTTCAAAATGGCGGACAAGTTTTTTTAATAATCGATAAAATTCTTGACCATTTTGTTACTCGTGAGTTTTCGGGGTCGCTAATTTCGAATCCGATGTCAGATTTCACGAATTAAAAATGGTGGCTTCAATAGGGTGGACGAGTTTTTTAAACATTCATCAAATTCGCCTTAGACCCTAAAACCCCAAGAGTAACGAATTTCAAGCGAATTGGATCAATTTTTAGAAAACTCCTCCACTCTATTAAAGCCATCAATTTTAAGTTTTAAAATCTGACATCAGATTCGTTATCAGCAACTCCGAAAACCCCCAAGTAACGAAATTGTCATAAAAATGTTGGATTTTTAAAAAAACTTGTCCGCCCTATTGAATCCGACATTTTGAAATTGTATTCGAATTGAGCAACCCTAGAATTTCTTGATGTGTGATTTCAGTAACTTTAGCGCTTAACTTAATTTTACTATTTGCATTTTTGCTGCAAATATTGAAAAATATACTGAAAATGGAAAAGGAGTTTCGTTTACTAAATGTATTGTAGAATTTTCATTTTTAATCCAATCAAGGTTGGCAAGTGCTTAAAAGTTTCTCAATGGAATAAGCTATATAGCTTATCAATAAAAAATTTAAAACCTGAATATTTTTTACTGTTTGTTGTGGAAAAAATTATAAAAATTAGACAAGTTTCTAAAAATAATAAAAATTTCCATGAAATTTGATCTTTAATCGACTGTAACTCTCTCTATTTTCATTAAATTTTGTTCTATAACATATGAATTGAAAGGTAATTTAATTACCTTTCTAACGACATCCTATTCATCATTTTTGGACAAATTGATTTTCCTACAGGTAAGGAGGTAAGTTTATGTGCCGTACCACCTCAAAAATACAAAATTTGAAGCTACAATAAAACTACACGAGAGAAAAAATTAAAACCATGATTTTCTTACTCAGAAAACACCTACTAATCGAAATAAATGTTTTATTCGATTGGCAAAAAAAGTTTTTAATTTGTAAACCTGTGTAATTTTTACAAAAATTTCTTTAAAAATTTTAAATCTGTTTGTCTACAATTAAATTTTACGAAATTTTAATTATTTAAAATTTCTTCAATTAAATATTTAGAAAATGAAAACTTGAAATCCTTAAAAAAAATAAAATTCAATTAAACCTTTTCAAAGAAATTAATTGTTAGTTAAAAGTTCCAAATTTTCAAAGATTTGAATTAATAGTTTTTAACAGAGGCCTTAAATTAAATAATTATTAATATCTAATTAACCTGTCTCCATTCCTGTTCTCCTCTTGCACTGAAGGGATTCATTTTCATCAAGTATGATTTTGAAATCCATCTAGTAGCAGTCATAAACATACTTAAAATCTTGGGTAATTATCCAGATAAGCGGCTTTTCCCAATTTCGCTTATTTTTGGATAATTCTTTTTGGAAAAGCTTTCATTTAGCTAGAATATGAAAAATTCGTTGGGGGAAGACGAAAAAGTGCATAACCGGAAGTCAGGGATGGGAAACAAAATTAAAATTTTCGTTTTTTGCACATAACTCGGTCAAAACTAATAATATCAAAAAATTTCCTTCATAAAAGTTGTAGATCATGTCAAAATACATCTTTTTTATTCTATACATATTTTTCCTAAATTGAGTATTTTTTGAGAAATTTCAAAAAATAAAAAAAACCTTAATAATGATGTAGGGAAGAATAAGGTGCCTGAAGAGTTCACAACGGAGGCTAGCGAAACTCCGCCGCAAACTTAATTCCTTCTCTATTTTAATGCAAAAAGAGAGTCAAATTGACATTTTAGTTGGTACTACTAGGTACCGAACCCTGACCCGAGCCCCTTCCAACGTGTCGCCGCAAAAAAAGTCGTCTTTAAGGTGCCTTAAGGAGAGACCACAACAAAGGCGGGCCGCTACTTGATTCCTTCTCTATTTTAATGCAAAAAGAGAGTCAAATTGACATTCTAGTTGGTACTAGAAGTTACCGAACCCTGACATGAGCCCCTTCAGAGCCCTGAAAAGGGCTGATTGCAAATTCTAAAAAACTATTTGTTTCAGAGAAATAGATTTCTGCCGGAGCCCTGAAAAGGGCTGATTGCAATTTAGCAAGCATAAAATGCTGGTTTTTGTGCTAAATTTATTCCACTTCTGCGACTTCGTTTGGATCTTGGGCATATTGAATAATTTCAAAGATTTTATGGAAGCGAGTTCTAAAATCCTTGAACTTTCTTTTGAACAGGTACTCTGCAATATACCCGTCCATGTGTTCTTCCCGTCGACCATAAGTCGGAATTGCCGCTCGTGTATCGCGCCAGGTTCGCTCAATGTGTTGAGTATGAGCACCAGTGTCAGGGTCCACAAAATTGCAGGAGTGGTTGACCGTAAGGTGCTCAAACTCATGTTGGTCCACAGAGTTGTAACCTTTCCAGCAGTCGGAAATTATTGTTGTCCCTTTAACAATTTTTTCATTAATCACTGACAGAAGAGTTTTACCAGTTCTGTCAGGTACAGGAACAATAAAAATGTCCCTTGTTTCTCGACAAAAACCGCCGAAAAGCCAAACACCGTCAATTACTCGACCACGGTGGTACTTTCTTTTACCAAATTTCGCTTCGTCGATTTCGACTATTTTATTAGGGCCACCCAATTTTCCTTCTGAATGATTTATACACCATAAGAAAATGGCTTCCCTAATAAAATTTGCCCAATCTACATAAGTAGTTTGGGAAATTTGCAGCTCATTTACTATAATGTCTTGCCTAGGAGGTGACAAGAATACATACCAAGCAATAAACTTGCATGCAGTTTCCAAAGAAAGAGCAGATCTTTGGAACCACGTGCCAGTTTTTATAGACAATTTAAATTTGCATTTCTTCTCAATTGTCTTTTTCCCGCTTTTTATTTTAGATGTTTTTTGACACCTCCAAAAAAATCTCGATCATTGAAGATTGCAGGATTTTGACAATGCGGGCAAATCACATTTTTTTTAATCACGTTGTGTTCTTTCAAAAATTCTATTAACGATTTGTCGTCATCTAGAAGTTTTAAAAATTGAAAGCACGAAAATTCACAGCCTTGACAGTCCATGGTTGAAACGAATATAAGTGAAAATTGCAGCTTCCTTCAGCACGATAAGACAAGATTGTTCCTTGAGTGTCGAACTTCTCAAATGTGACAATTCCAAAATGTGAAACTAAATCCTTGAGTATCGAACATCTCAAATGTGACAGCGTTTTACGTTGCATTTTGTAACTAGGACACGAATGTGAGAGAGACGCAGATATATGTTCGCTCTATTTGCACTCATGGCCTAGTTACAAAACGCAACGCAAAACGCTGTCATGGGATTTCACCCTAACAGTCATAGAAAGGGAGACAAGTTGGTTTTCTAGTTGGTACTAGAAGGTACTTAGAACCCAGAACCAATCCCCCTTACAACAAAAAAAAAAATTTTGACAGGTGTCCCTTGAAGAGACCACTCAGAGGCGGGCGAAGCCCGCCGCACCTAGTTCCGCTTCACGTTTAGAGAGAAGTCCTCTTGCTTTTCTATGTAGAAAGGGAGTCAAATTGACTTTCTAGTTGGTACTAGAAGGTACTTAGAACCCAGAACCAATCCCCCTTACAACAAAAAAAAAAATTTTGACAGGTGTCCCTTGAAGAGACCACTCAGAGGCGGGCGAAGCCCGCCGCACCTAGTTCCGCTTCACGTTTAGAGAGAAGTCCTCTTGCTTTTCTATGTAGAATGGAGTCAAATTAACATTCTGGTTGATACTAGATTAAGGTACCAAACCCAGACCTGATATTCTACCTTCTAGTATCAACCAGAATGTTTATTTGACTCCATTTTACATTAAAAATGGGAAAAGAAAAAGATGCGGCGGGCTTCGCCCGCCTCCGAGTTGGCATCTTCTCTAAGCACCTTAAAAAGGCATTTTTTTAAAGACACGTTGGAGGGGGGTTGGTCTGGGTTCGGTACCTTCTAGTACCAACTAGAAAATCAACTTGACTCCATTCTACATTAAAAATGGTATAAGAAAAAGATGCGGCGGGCTTCGCCCGCCTCCGAGTGACATCTTTTCTAGGCACCTTAAAAAGGCATTTTCTTTATAGACATGTTGGAGGGGGGCGGTCTGGGTTCGGTACCTTCTAGTACCAACTAGAAAGTCAACTTGACTCTCTTTCTATGACTGTTAGTAAATGGACCCTACCAGATGTATGTGTATTTTCTGTATTATGCGTTTTTATGGTTATTTTCAGTTTTTTTGCATTTTTCTTGAATTACCAAATACTCAATTTACTTTACGGCCAAAATGTATAGAACATGAAAGTAGTATTGTGTTTAAATTAACTTTTAGTATCGAAGTGTGAAAGCACCTTAAGGTTTAAAAATTGTGTTTTGTTAGCTATTGTAGATACACCTTTACAGAACTTTTTGGTCATTTTTATCGACGGGATATTGAGACGCATGATTTTCCCCTAATCGCCAAGTGGTCGAATGTTCAAATGGTCGAATACCAAATCGTCGAATCGTCATTTTGTCGAATGCTTAAAACGTCGAATTGTCAACTGGACGAATGCTAAAAACATCGAATCGTCAAATGGTCGAATGTTCAAAACATCGAATCGTCAAATGGTCGAATGCTAAAAACGTCGAATTCTCAAATGATCGAATGCTAAAAACATCGAATCAGCAAATGGTCGAATGTTCAAAACGTCGAATGGTCATTTCGTCGAATGCTCAAAACGTCGAATTGTCAACTGGTCGAATGCTAAAAACATCGAATCGGCAAATGGTCGAATGTTCAAAACGTCGAATCGTCAAATGGTCGAATGCTAAAAACGTCGAATTCTCAAATGATCGAATGCTAAAAACATCGAATCAGCAAATGGTCGAATGTTCAAAACGTCGAATGGTCATTTCGTCGAATGCTCAAAACGTCGAATCGTCAAAAAGTCGAAAAATTTGCTTGGTTTAAATTAATGTTAACTTACATCAAACAAATTTTTCGACTTTTTGACGATTCGACGTTTTGAGCATTCGACCATTTGACGATTCGACGTTATGAGGATTCGACGAAATGACGATTCGACGTTATGAGCATTCGACGAAATGACGATTCGACGTTTTGAACATTCGACCATTTGCCGATTCGATGTTTTTAGCATTCGAACAGTTGGCAATTCGACGTTTTGAGCATTCGACGAAATGACCATTCGACGTTTTGAACATTCGACCATTTGCTGATTCGATGTTTTTAGATTTCGATCATTTGACGATTCGATGTGTTTAGCATTCGATCATTTGAGAATTCGACGTTTTTAGCATTCGACCATTTGACGATTCGACGTTTTGAACATTCGACCATTTGACGATTCGATATTTTTAGCATTCGACTTGTTGACAATTCGACGTTTTAAGCATTCGATCAAATGACGATTCGACGATTTGGTATTCGACCATTTGAACATTCGACCACTTGGTGATTAGGGGAAAATCATGCGTCTCGGGATATTTCTCTTATACTCACTTTTCCACAAACAAAAATGTGAATGCACCTTAAGGTTTTAAATTCGCGATGAAGATAAGTTGACAAATGCGCCATTTTTTTGTTAACTTCCCAACCTTGCTTATTGAAATTTCTGAAAATTTTATCGAGCAAAGTTGGGCAGCTACCAAAAAATTCAAAAATCGTCAACTGCTCAACCCTGCGGAAGGAAATTTTTGATTTTTTTGATAATAACTGAAAGTTTTCAAATTTAAGAAAAGCCCTTCTACATACTACATTTTTATGGTTATTTTCAGTTTTTTGCGTTTTTCTCGAAATATATTCAATTTACGAACAAAATGTATAGAACATAAAAGTAGTATTTTATCAAGATCTACAACTTTTATGTAGAACATTTTTTGAAATTTTTAATATTTACCAAGAAAAATCACAAAAACGAAAATTTTAATTTTGTTTCCCATCCCTGACTTCCGGTTATGCTCTTTTTCGTCTTCCCCCAACGAATTTTTCATATTCTAGCTAAATGAAAGCTTTTCCAAAAAGAATTATCCAAAAATAAGCGAAATTGGGAAAAGCCGCTTATCTGGATAATTACCAAATCTTGAAATGACTTTGTCATTAGTAAAAAAGTTTTTGAAACCGTGCTAGCATTATCATTTTATGAAACTTATTCTTACCTTCGAATAAGAAAACCAAATTTAAGATGAAATTAAAATTAATAAAACTAAAAAAAATTACAATATTGTAAATTAAATGTACTGAATTTAAACAATTCTATTAACCAGAAAATATTTTAAATAGTCTTATATTCTGTTTTAAAAAAATCTACTTTAAAATAATAAAAAAAAAATTTTTCGCTCTTGTTAAATCACTAAAAAAGGAATAAAAATTTATTGTTTTACGAACCATTAAATAAACATTAAAAATTGTAGAACTTCCATAAATACAAATTGCAATATTTTTTAAACAATCTTCTTTTGTTTCATTTCTTTTTTTGAGGTTAATTTTTTATTAAAGAATATTGAAGAATTTTCCCAAAAGTAAGTTTCTAATTTTTCTAATTTTATCTTCTAATTTTAAATTCTATAACATTTTTCTAATTTAAATTAACTTTTTTAATTTCTTTTTTTAGTGTCCAATAAAGGAAAAAAACGAAGTCCGGTAAATAATTTTCAAAAAATTAAAATGCTAGAATGGATTGAAAGACATCCATCTTTAATAATGACAAAGTCATTTAAAGATTTCAAGTATGTCAATAATGACTGCAACTGGATGCATCTGAAAATCATACTGGATGAAATGAATCCCTCGAGTGCAAGAGGAGTAAAAGAATGGAGACAAGTTAGTTTAATAATAATTATTATTTAATTTAATGCTTTTAAACAAAAACTTTTACAAAGAATAAAATAATTGTTTTATGTCAATAAATATAATATGTCTTGATGTTACAATGAATATTTTTATTTGTTTAAACAAATGATTGAAGTTTACTTACCAACTTTTTACAAAATACACATAGAAAATTGCAGTTTACTAAACTTTATATGATTGCAGATAAAGAATACAATTTGAATTATTATTTAAACCATTTTACAATAAATTACTCTTGATATTTGCCTATTTTTTTACAGAATGCACTCAGAAAATTACACTTTTTTTTAATTTTGCAATTTATAATAAACTATATGATAACAAATTACAATTTTTAAACAAATTATTATTGATTTATTTGAAAAATTGTTTAAATAATATTTTAATTATTATTTTTTATCTACCTTTTGGAGTGCAATGGTTAAAATTTTAACTTTTCAGAAATGATAAATAGTCATATTTCTTATATAAGACAATCGCTATTTTATATCAAAGTTACTGTAATGTAAATGTTTTTCATATATCTTGAAAAAAATTACAAATTATATATTTTATAATAATTTCAATTTTAATTTAATAGACTTTGCTGAGATGGTTATGGACGACGCAGAGAAAAAATGCATCCAACGCGACACTAAATCCTTTAGAGAAAAGGTTGTATGGGTTATACCATGACCTTAGAATGAAAATGATTTCGGCTCACTTTTTGAAGAACTAATCTTGAATTGCTTTTGACAATTGTAATTCAAATTTCAAATAAAACTTGTTAAAAATAATTTAAAATTTTTATTATTAATGTTAATGAAACATTTTACAAAAATTTTTTTTTAGAAATTCAATTATTTTCTAGAATGTTTAAAAAAATACAAAATGAAAAAAATTCAAGATCATTTCAATAGAATTTATTAAAATGTTTAATTGTTTTTCGAAATTTTTAATGAATAATTTTCATAAATACAATTATTTTTTTAAAATTTGAATAGAAATTCTTAATCATTCAATTTTCAAAACAATATTACACAAAATATTTAATTATTCAAAAATATTGTTTCAAATGTGTATTTAAAATTCAATTATTTTCAAAATTTTTAATAAAAATACACCAATAATTTTATCAAATTTTTGAAAAATTCAAATTTAGTAAAACCACTATAATTATAAGTATAAATAATATGTTTTTTTACTTTTTTATTATTTTGAAGAACAGAAAAATCATATTCCTATGATCTAAGTTGGAAAACTATTTGCATTATTTGTATTGTTGATAATAATACTTAAATTTTATTGAAAAATAATAGTAATAAAAATAATAATAATAATAATTTAAAAATTTTGTCGCCTACAAATTTTCTTTTAGAAGAATTTAAATAATACGATTAACATTATTGTTTTCAAAAATTTCAATTTAGAAAAAATAATTAAAAGAAAGCAGCGTAATTGTAGAGTCGTTCTTGTTGTTTTTTCGTTTTTCGAATTTTAAAATGTTATTGTCGAGAAATATTTATTGATTCTTCAAACTTCATCATCAAATTCCTCCTCGTCCAATTAAATCTCCTGATAATTATCAAATTCAATACTCCTACTTCGATTAATCAATAACAATTCTTAATAATCAACATCGTCGTAAGTTTCCTTTGGTCAAAAACTAAGATTATATTATTTAACAACAGGTTTAAAAATGTTCCTCGGCCTCGATATTTCTTAAAACTTACCAACATCATAGGGAATTTATTAGATTCTCTACAAAATTTCCAAAATCCACATCCGTATTGTGCCAACTAGGATAATAATAATCATATTAATTGTCCTCGAGTTGATTGTAAAATTTATTTTAGACATTCCTCATCAGAATAAACTTCCTTGTGTGATTAATATTGAAATCGTTACAAAATTATCTTCAGGAAATTTTCATCATTAAGGAAAATTAAAACCTTTTTCTCCTGAATATTCTTAAGGATTATTTCCAATTTTTCCGTTTTATTCAAACTGAAGAATTAAACAAGAGTTTATCATTTTATTAAATATCGACTGAATTCCTAAGAACTAATTTTTATAGATGTTTGACAGTAAAAAATACTTTTTTAAAAGAATTGACACTAATTTAAATTCTCTAATAATTGTAATAAAAAAATTACTCTAAAAAATTTTGATAAAATTCTTAAAAACGATTCATTTATTTTGAAAATAATTAATTAATAGAAAATAATTGAATTTAAATAGGTAGGGTCATTCGGCGTAAATGTAAACACTACTGTATAGTTAAGCGAGGTTACAAAATAAGTAATGTAAAACTTGAATAACTTGAACAAATTTTAATAGATTTATTTAGAAAATTTTAGAAAATAATTATACTCGATCGTGAAATTTTATTCAAATTTCTTTTTAAAATAATTGAATTTTTTCAAAAATGTCACTATTTTTAAAAATAATTGAATTATTGCGAAGAATTTTATTTGTTACTTTTTAATAATTTTTTAAAAAATTCCAATTAGACTTTTTCAAAGTGATGAAAAATTCAATTTTTCATAAATTTTAATTAAAAACCCTGTCAGAAGGATTTCATCAACAAAGTTTAGAAATAATTGAATTCTTTTGACAAATTTTAATACAATTTTGAAGAAAACTTTTTTCGAAGATTTAAATAAAAATGGTTTGTATTAAAAATACTTGCAATTATTTATGAAAATGGTGAATGTAATTGGGAAGCAATTTATAAAAAATTCGTAAATAATTGAACCGCCGGCGACCAAAAGGGCATACGCATGACTTTCGTTGGCCCCGCGTACAGCGATTCTACGGCTGCGCGAGGGGCCAACGAAAACCGTGCGCACGCCCTTTTGGTCGCCGGCGGTTCAATTGAATTTTTTTAAAATTTGTAATATTTTTGATTGAAAATAATTAAATGTTTGCATATAATTTTGTAAACAAATGTTTTTTAAATGTCTGTAAAAATTAAAAATATACGTTGTTTAACAGCTAACATTTTCGATTAAATCAAGAAAATTCTATGAAATGATTCAACTTTCGCTCTCTATAAAACGCGTCAGAAATTTTTACGAGGACGTGTGTGACATAACTAGAAATTAGACTTTTTGCAATTGATTGTCAATTTAGAAAGAAAATTATCAATTTGTTAAAGATAAATTTTACAGTTAAGTTAAAGAATTATATTAGTATCAGTAGTAGTGGAAGAAGTTTTAGTTTTGCTTCTTTCGTCACTAAAAAAACCGCACATGCATTCTGTTAAGATAACCCTAAAGGTACATAAAGGTTGCTGAATTTCTATAGTGAAACTAAATTCCCAAAGAGTAGGTTCTTCGAAGTTTTCCAATGAACGGTTTCGTCATGTACATCTTAGAGAGGTCGATCTAAAAAAAGAAAATTTTTTGAATAGAGAAAATAATTTATTTCTCATAAAGTATAATTTGATAATGTTATATTGCCACAAGAAGAATAAATTATGATTTCCACTTTTGCCCATCGAAAACTTCCCAGTGAGTCCCAGAATCCATTATACTTGCAAGTGCCAATTCTCTGCAGTCTCCATTCGAATTTGATACCTTTAGATAAAAAAGAAGTTCTAAAAAATCTTTAAATAAAAAATCAAATTTAATGAAAATTTTCTGAAGTTAAAAAACATTTTTTTAAAAGAGATATATCTAAATGAAAGTTTGCACATTTATTTTCAAGTTTCTTGAAAGTCTTATTTTTTCGAAAATTATTGTTCTTTCTTTGAAAAGGATTTGTGGTGAAATTTTCACTTACGAGACTGAGACAAATTCCTGAAATAGTGAAGGAAATTTGCTTTTCACTGATTTCGGGATCAACGATACTTCTCACTTTTATGAAAATATTTTCATCTTGAGTAAACATTAAGACCCTTTGCTCTCCCTACGTGTAGCTCACCCAGTAAACTGTTGTCTTACTACGTAACACTTGATCCAATTTCAAGGGATCTATTCCAGCATCACTGTCCGTATCCTCATTGTTGCTTCCTCCCAAAATCGAGGCCTTTTCCTCCAAAACAAGTTTCTTCGACAGAGATGTCAAAGATCGCTTCAAAATTAAGAAAAATAAAATTTCTTTTCCATATCCATTCTGAAAATTTTGAAAAAGGATATACATTTTAATTTTCTTTGTATAAAATTGTAAATAGAGAAAAATAATTTGTCTTAAATGATCGATTAGGTGCTTTGATTATAAGAAAAAAAAACGAAAAATTGTTTTCTTATGTTTTTTAAATGAAAAATTAAAATATGTTGGAGACCTTTTAAAACTAAGAGTTAAATCTTTTTGTCTTGCCACTGTAAATATTCCAAATAAGCATTCTGTTCTTAGTTGGCTTGTCCCAGGTGTAAAGCAAGCTTTGTAGCGGATTCAGAAGAGTCACTTGGAACTTTTCAAACGTTATGCTAAAAAGAGAACTGCTTCCTCCTTCAATAGAAATTGACAGCGCCGTCTAAAACATTTTTCAAAGATTAATTTTTATTTAAATTTAACTGAATAATTATATTCAATATTTTTTTTTATAAATTTAAAACTTGAAACAAAATTAACAAAGTAAATAAAATTCTTTGAAGGAATTCTATTATTATTTTTTTTTATTTTTGATAAAATTCTTTGAAATAATTAGATGATTTTCAATACATTAATTTCAAAATTAAAAATATTAAAAAATAAAAAATTATTTTAAAAATGTTAAGAAACAAAAAAGCAAACAACTAACTTCAAACTACAAAGAAATTATCAGATCACGAAATTAACAAATATAGAATTTTAGTTGTTTAAAAATTCTTCATTAACATTATACAACAAGAATTGAAATTATTACGAAGAAAACTTTAAGAGAAGAGTCAGGAAAATGTTGAAATTCAATAACATCAATTTCTCTCGACTGTAGATTATAAAAAAACTATTTTTAGTTTAAATTTATAAAACTTAAGTTCGAAACGTTTTAAGTGAACGAAAAATTAAATAGATAGTTTTCGTTTTTAAAAACGTTGCTGATTTCAGGTTCATTTATTGTTACATGTGTATGCAAAAAACATTTATAATCAATGAAATTTATTTTAAAAAACAGAAAACTCGAACAAAATTTGACCAATATCAGGCTTCACACTCGATAATTCCTTTTTTAAAAAATAGTAAAATGTAACAATCGAAAAAAATTGAATGATTATAAAAACTCATTTCAATCGATTCCCAAAAGTTTATTTAGTATTTCCCAGACTGATAGAAAATAATAAATAATTAATTTTTTTATATTAAAAATTTAAAAATTATTACAGTTTAGAATAGAAAGTATTGAAATGAAGTAGAATGAAAGTAGATAAAGTAGAGATTAAATCAAGTAGATGTAAGTAAAGTATAAAAGGATTACTTTTAGACAAACATAAATTTTAAAGTAGAAAAAATACTCATCAATCTGAACAATTATCCACGGCGTCGAGCATTTCTCCACCACAACTATTATAAAATCCTCAAACTTCAGAAAAGGGATTTCCCTCGATTCACAATCCAAGCCATACCGTATAGAACATATTTCATGGTTTTGACGCGCCCGTTGCACTGGCAGAAACCGCCTAAAGAACACTACCTTTTTGTAGTTTTTCTTGTATTTCTTTGCATATATAAAATTATTCAAGTGATGTACCTAGACAAAGAAGAGAAAAATAAAAATTTGTCCCTATTGAAATCGAAACAACTTATTTTACTATCTTACGTTTATTTTTCCTGTTTCTATGTTTCTATTACTATTCAATCATTTTTGTAAATATTAAAATTCTTAAAAGGGACTCAATGATTTTAAGAAATTTAAGAAAATGTTTAAGAAAAATTCAAAAATTTGGAAAAAATTTATTCTACTTATCTGCGATTCCTCCCCTCTCTCCGACATATCAAAACTTAATTCCTACATGAAATTGTTTACAATACTATTATAAACCTTTTTATAATAGTTGAAGTTTTTTGTTTTGACCTTTGGTCACAGAAATAACAAGTTTTTTCATTATTAGTTTATTACATACCATAATAATTTTTAGAGTAAATTTTCCTCAATTATAAATTAAAATAATTCTAAAAATATCACGTGTATTTTGAATGTATAAGAACTGTCAACAATGACCTAAAGATCCATCTGCATGGTAAAATGCACAGTGCTGTCACTGTGACAAAATTAAATTTCTGACATAATAGTATAAAAACACTTGCAATTCCTTGACCAAAAACCACAACAAAAAACACCAATTATTAAATATTCTTCTTACACTTCACTCGTCGTCAAACTTTAAAACCGACACCACCGCGGTACAATTAAACATAAAACCTAACCTCATTTTGTCAAACACTTGCGCCAACATAACAAATACATAAGGTTGAGTCCACAATAGGCGCAAGCAAGCAGTTTATCGTTTATAGCACGGTCACACCTCGGCTGCCTGCCTGCCTGCGCAGGCAGCCGCCACGAGAGTAAGAGAGAGGAGACGAATAATTTAAATTGTCTGACTCTCTTACTCTTATGTATTGCCATAACGACCTGCAGGCAGGCAGCCAGGTAGCCGAGCTGTGACCGTTCCATTAGGCTGTGTTTACGAAGTTGCATCCATTTGTATCAGAATGAAAAGAGCATAATGAGTATTATATCGAATTCACAAACGTAAAATCTCTAACTTTGTGAATTTATTTTTTTTTAATTTAAAATTTAAGAAAATTATTTTCTAGAATTAATATTTGACATAATTTTTATCTTCACTAAACAATAACTGACAGAATTTAAGAATGGTCGATTTATTATTTTGTCGAAAGTTAAAAAGCCAAAATTGAACTAAATCTAATTTTATTTGTTCAAATCGTGGTGCAATATAATGTAAATTTAGACAATCTATTATATCCGAAATTATAACTAACCAAAATGTAACTGAACCGAAAAGCTAGATTACATATTTTTGATTCTTTATAAATTAAAAGTGTTACATATTTATTATTTAATCGAATATTATTATTTCGAATTAATTTTAACCGATACTTTAAATTATCGAAATGCAAATCGATTGAAATTAATTTTTAAGGAAAATGCAACTAAGCGAATTTCTAATTATCTATAAGCTAATTTTATAAAAAGTTTTTGTGGATGAATTTAATTTGAGCCAAAAAGCAAGTAGCCGAAACGTCATCCATTAAAATCTTAAGTAGCCAAAAGATATTTATAAGAATGGTTAAATAGTCGAAACGCCATCTGTTCGAATTGTCCATTAGACCAAAAATTATGTAGCTGAATGGACAAAAAGTTGTAAAAACGCTGTCTATTCAAATTATCAAGTAGACGAATATTTAAATAGTCTAATGATAAAATAGTCGAATTATTCATGCATAGAATTCTCAAATAGCCGAAAGGTCTATAATTCGAAAAATTTAATTATATTAAGTTAATATTAACTTAAAACTGACAAATTTTTAGAATTATTGACTTTTTCGGTTATTCGAGCATTCTATGAGTGAACAATTCGACTATTTTACCATTCGACTACTTAACTATTCGTCTACATGATAATTCGATTAGATGCCGTTTTGACAAATTGAATTGAACATTCTATGAATTGACAATTCGATGTTTCTATCATTTGACTTTTTGTCCATTCGACGTTTTTCCATTCTGCTACTCAACTTTTCATCTACTGGCCAATTCGAACAGATGGCGTTTCGATTATTTAATCATTCTTACAAATATAGCTTTTCTGTTACTTAAAGATTCTTATGGACAACGTTTCGGGTACTTGCTTTTTAGCTCAAATTAAATTTACTCACAAAAACTTTCTATAAAATTAGCTTATAGATAATTAGAAATTCGCTTAGTTGCATTTTCCTTAAAAATTAATTTCAATCGATTTGCATTTCGATAATTTAAAGTATCGGTTAAAATTAATTCGAAATAATAATATTCGATTAAATAATAAATATGTAACACTTTTAATTTCTGAAGAATAAAGAATATGTAATATTGCTTTTTGGTTCAGTTACATTTAGGTTAGCTATAATTTCGGCTATAATAGATTTTGTTAAACTTACATTATATTGAACCACGATTGGACAAAATAAAATTAGGTATAAATAAATTTCGGCTTTTTACACGCAAAGAAAGGGTTTGCTATGGCAGCGAACATTTTGCTGACACAGCAAGCCTTGTTCGTTGAAATAGGGACAGAGAAAAAGTTCGCTGTGAGATCAAACAAATTCGATATGACAGCAAAGTCGCATAAATTTTTACTAATGTTTGCTGTGACAGCTAACATATTCGCTGCCACTGCAAACTTCTTAGCTGCAATAGCTAATTTTCAGACATTTCACAGCAAATATCTGTTTACTGCTGGCGCTAATTTTTTTTCTGTGTAACTTTCGACAAAATAATAAATCAACCATTTTTAAATTCCGCCAATTGTTGTTTAGTAAAGATAGAAATTATGTCAAATATTAATTCGAGAAAATAATTTTCTTAAATTTTATATTTGATAAAAATAAATTCGTAAAGTTAGGAGACGCATGATTTTCCCTTAAACACCAAGTGGTCGAATGTTCAAATGGTCGAATATAAAGTAGTCAAATCGTTAACTGGTTGAATGCTAGAAACATTGAATTGCAAATTGATCGAATGCTAAAAACATCGAATCGGCAAATGATCAAATCGTCGAGACGCATGATTTTTTTTAAATCGCCAAGTGGTCGAATGTTTAAATGGTCGAATACCAAATCGTCGAATCGTCATTTTTTCGAATGCTTAAAACGTCAAAAGGTCAACAGGTCGAATGCTAAAAACATCAAATCGTCAAATGGTCGAATACTAAAATCGTCGAATCGTCAAATGGCCGAATGCTCAAAATGTCTAATTGTCAGTTGATCGAATGCTGAAAACGTCGAATCGTCAAATGGTCAAATGCTCAAAACTTTGAATCGTCAAATGGTCAAATGCTCAAAACGTAGAATCGGCAAAAAGTCGAAAAATTTGTTTGATGTAAGTTAACATTAACTTAAACCAAGCAAATTTTTCGATTTTTTGCCGATTCGACGTTTTGAGCATTCGATCAATTAGCAATTCGACGTTTTGAGCATTCGACCATTGAGAGTGCAATCCCATGCTGGTAGAATAGTAGAGTACTGTGATAGATTTGACCAATCAAATCAAGAGTTTAAAAAAACCAGTCATCTGATTGGTCAAACCTGTTCCACTATTCTACTAATCTACCACCATGGGACTGCACTCTGAGGTTGAGTCCACAATAGGCACTTTTCTTAAAGCGATACATACCCTCTACATCGGTTTTCATTGTTCGAACAATAGAAATCGATGTAGAGGGTATGCATCGCTTTAAGAAAAGTGCCTATTGTGGACTTAACCTGAGGCGCATGATTTTCCCCTAATCGGCAAGTAGTCGAATGTTCAAATGGTCGAATCGTCATTTTGTCGAATGCTTAAAAGGTCAACAGGTCGAATGCTAAAAACATCAAATCGTCATTTCGTCGAATGCTAAAATCGTGGAATCGTCATTTTGTCGAATGCTAAAATCGTGGAATCGTCACTTCGTCGAATGCTAAAAACGTCGAATCGTCAAATGGCCGAATGCTAAGAACATCGAATTCTTAAATGATCGAATCGTCAATTGATCGAATGTTCAAAACGTCGAATCGTCATTTCGTAGAATACTCAATTCGTCGAATCGTCTATTGGCCGAATACTAAAATCGCAGAATCGTCAAATGGTCGAATGCTCAATACGTCTAATCGTCAAATGGTCGAAAAATTTGATTGATGTAAGTTAATATTAACTTAAACCAAGCAAATTTTTCGACTTTTTGCCGATTTGACGTTTTGAGCGTTCGACCATTTGACGATTCGACGAAATGACGATTCGATGTTTTTAGCATTTGACCAGGTTACAATTCGACGTTTTGAGCATTTGACGATTCGATGTTTTTAGCATTCGATCATTTGAGAATTCGACAAAATGACGATTCGACCATTTGAACATTCGACCACTTGGCGATTAGGGGAAAATCATGCGTCTCGAATCGTCATTTCGTCAAATGAAGAACTCCACGGAATAACGATCTATGGCACATTTTAAAATGCTTACAATTTTTAACTTTGAATTGCCATAAATCGTTATTGCCACCACAATATCTAATAAAAACTAATAAATTATATTCTCTATTTATTTAATTACATTATTTCAGTTATTTCGGCTCAAAATTCAATAAAACGTGCACATATTTTCATTACAATTGCATTTATGTCAAAATGTGCCATAGATCGTTATACCCTGGAGGTCTTCAAATGCTAAAAACGTTGAATTCTCAAATGGTCGAATGCTCAAAACATCAAATTGTCGAATAATATAAAATCGTCAAATCGGCAAATGGTTGAATGCTTAAATCATCGAATCGGCAAAAAGTCGAAAAATTTGCTTAGTTTAATTTAATGTTAACTTACATCAGACAAATTTTTTGACTTTTTGCCGATTCGACCGTTTTGAGTATTCAACCATATGGCGATTCGACGTTTTTAGCATTTACTTCTGCAATCGACCGCTTCTGCGCGCTTTTGGGATGTATATAGTTTTTAGCAAATGAAATAAATTATTTTATGCTTTATTATTTATCTGGTAGTAATATTGGATAAATTTGAATTGACTTAGATCATGTGCAGCAACGGAAGAAGAAAATAAATGCCCTTTTTTAAAAAAGTGTATTAATTTGTAAACCCTGATTAAAACAAATTATAAACAATTAAAATCCTCAAAATCAATCTCGAAGGATATCTTTACAATTTATTTCCCTTTAATTATAAAAAAGAACACTCAAATTGGTTAAAAATGATATGCTGTAGACATTTTTAATAGTAAATTGTAAAAATTTTCATTGCAGGCCGGTGCACTGCAGACGTAAATTCTTAACCCAGGTGAAAATTTTCGGCCTGCAGCCCTTCAAAGATAACACAGGCCTGCAAATTTTGGCTTAGTTCTGTTACAGAGAAAGTGAAAGGTTATTCTTATAGCTTTTTTGGCGTAGAATACGAATCCGATTTCCAAAATGGCCCATCACGTCAGGATTTCTTGTAATATTGCCTTAAATAGCCAAAAAAGGTCTATTTTGACCATTTTTCGGAATTTTTTTTCAATTTGCGAAATTGCATCGTATAGTACTATGTCTAAGATTTAAAATCCATTTTTCAAAATTGCTTTACGATTTTCTAAAACAGAGTTATGTAGATTTGAAATTTTTTTATGCAAATGTAAGTATGTATACACAAGTTCAAAATGGCATTTAATTCCAAATCTACACAACTTTTTTCTAAAAAATCGTAAAGCAATTTTGAAAAAAGGGTTTTAAAGCTTAGATATAGCACTATACGATGCAATTTCGCAAATTGAAAGAAAAAATTTTGGTTAACCAAAAAAAAATTCCGAAAAATGGCCAAAATAGACCTTTTTTGGCTATTTAAGGCAATATTAAGCGTGGCAATAACGCTGATATAATATTCTTCAAAAATGTTTTTAGCGTGGCATTATAACCGTGGCATTACCGTCGATATAAAGTTCTTTAAAAATGATAGTGGCGTGCGTCAACCATGTCAATAATGTGGGCATAGCGTGGGTCAACCGTGGCAATGATATTGATATAATATTGCTCGACCATGGCTTGAACGTCGATCAACCGTGGCAAAACCATGAATATTTCTTTTTCATTGAGGCAACAATAGAAATCAACAAATTTATTTATTATTAATTTAAAAATAATAATTAACTGTAAATAATTATTTAATGTCAAGAACAATTTTTTAAAATTTATTAATAGACTGAAATTAAAAGAAAATTAAAATTCTTGTTTTCATTCCTTAAATTATTTTAAAAAGAAATAATTGTTTTTAATAAAAAAATAAATTTACAAAGATAAAAAGCACAGCCAGATGGCAGCTGTTGATGGTAAATTAAAAAATATTTTTTAATGAGTAAGTTACCGTAATATATTTTTCAACATAATTAATTAACAATAATACCTTTCAATTATTTGTTAAAAAATGATTTTTTTTTATCACTGAAAAATTAAAAGTAAAATTTAATAAAAGGAAACAAAAAAAAATTTAACCGATCAGGGACTTGAACACAGACTTTAAATTTAAAAGTCCGTTATGGTCACCACTGAGCCATCTCAAGTAATGTTAACCATTGAAGTGATGAAATATTTACGTGAAATTCATTTTGACAGACCAAAAAAAATTTACTCTGAAATTAATCAAGGCATTAAGTTCAGGATCAATTTGTTTTAAATTTAATAATAGACTGAAATTAAAAGAAAATTAAATTTCTATTTTCCGTTCATTAAATTGTTTGAAACGTTAAGAAGTATTATTAAAAATAAAATAAATTTGCAATGATAAAAAGCGCTACGAGATGGCAGCTGCTGATGGACCATTAGAAAAACATTTGTTCATGAGTATGACATTGTAATTAATTTTTCAACATAATTAATTAAAGAAAATTAATCGATAATAGAGAATTTAAAGAATTAATGAATACTTAAATTAATCAATAATATTTATTAAATACTAAATTAATTAGTGAATTTTTTTGTTCAATTTATTATATTTTATAATTGTTTATTCTAATTGATTAATTACATTAATTTAATTTATTTGCTCAAATAATTAATTATTTTATTATTTATTCTAATTAATGAATTAATTTATATTTAACTATTAAATAAATTAATTTAATTTATAATTATTAAAAAAAATTATAATATATTATATTATTTGTTAATTAATATTTATTTTATCACTGAAAAATTAAATGCAAAATTTAATGAAAAGAAAAAAATGTTCAACCGACCCGTGAGTCGAACGCAGACTTTAAATTATTTTTTTATTTATTATAATTGTTATGATTTAATTAAAATTATTTAATAAACCCAAATTTTTTTCTTAATTTAATCATAAAAAAATTGTCTTTGAAAAAATAAGAAAGACTAAATTAGATAAATGAGGATTTTTAAAAAATAATTTATTAATTTATTGTATTTATTTTAATTATTTATTGTTTTAAAAAATTATTGGCTTATTTATTTTTATTTTATAAAATAGCAATTAACTTATTTTGAAACTATTATTGTTCTTTCAATAAATTTAATTTTAACCCACATTTTGGTAATTATTTTGCACCTACCTTTTAAGTAATCCTTCAATCAGTTTTTGCAGATTTACACTCAGCTTTAAATTTTGTACACAACTCTCTAAATCTAAATTAGCAGAAAGTTACTGATGAAAGGGTAAAAAGTGGTCCTCTAAATGATTTAGTAATAATTCTACTAACAATTAGTAAAATTTAATTATTGTTAGTAGAGCGTTACTAATTTATTAGTAGAATTCTACTAACAGTTAGTAGAACTGTTTTATTAATAGTCGATAAAACAGTTTCCTTAATTCATTTAATAAAAAAGTGACTTTCAATTAGTAGAATTCTACTAAAACATTAGTAGAATTTTACTAAAAATTAGTAATATTCTACTAATTGAAAAGGTGAAAAGTCGTTCATGAAAACTACTAAAAATTAGTAAAATTTTACTAATATAATTTTACTAGTAGAATTCTACTAATTCAGATTTAGAGAGAATATTTTAATTATTTTCTTGCTCTATCCTGTAAAAGATTTTTATTTTTTCAAATAAATCACTTTCCGCTAGAGCCAACCAATATCACATTTTACTTTCAAGATGAGCTTTTGTTTTTTCTACTCCACAGGTTTCTACAATCAGAGAAGTTTGTCGCACATCGACAATGGACTCCGAACAATTACCCACCATTGTCACTTATCGCAATTTTAAATCTCAAAATTAATTTAAAATTTCTATAAAATTTTACAAAACAAAAAAATAGTCCGCTTCTACTCATCGTCCCGAACACCAGGACAAAGTATTGTACACGACTTCCCACTCACCCTGTATTTTTAAACTTTAAAGTATATAAAAATAAACTTTAACAAATTTCGATACTAATTTCAAATTTGGCATCAGATTTTCAAAATTGAAAATAATTAAACTTTCTTGTACGAGGAACATTGAATTTCATTTTGAAAAATCCAATTATTTTCAAAAAAAATTAATAAAATTTCCCACCGACATTCAATTATTGCCAAATTTTTTAATAGAATTCTTTGTAAAATTTAATTATCTTTAAAAACTTTTCACGTTTCAATTATTTTCAATATCTACTATTTTTATATAAAATAAGCAATTCTAGAAAAAAATTCAATTATTTTCATCAATTTTAATAAAATTCGCCACAAGAATTTAATCATTTACCTAATTAATAAAATTCTTTGAAAGAATTAAATTATTTTTATAAATAATAAAATTCTTCCCAAGAATTCAATTATTTTCCAAATTTAAAAAAAATTCTTCGCAAGAATTCAATTATTTTTATAAAAATAGAAAAATATTCCAAAAAATTTAAATATTTTTATAAATTATGAAATTCTTCAAAAAAAGTCAATTTTTCCTAAAATGGACTTTCCAAATTGTTTTAAAAATTCTTTCCAAAAATTCAGTTATTTTTCAAATTAAAAAAAAAATTCTTCGCAAGAATTCAATTATTTTTATAAAAATAGAAAAATATTCCAAAAAATTTAAATATTTTTATAAATTATAAAATTCTTCAAAAAAAGTCAATTTTTCTTAAAATTTATAAAATTCTTCAGAAAATTTTAATTATTTAAAAATTTTTTTAAAAATTCTTCGCTAGAATTTAATTAATTATTCAATTTATTATTTAAATTAATTAAATATTCTTTTGCATCAGAATAGAAAGTATTTGAAAAACTTTAAAAAATTAATTCCTTCAATTAATTTTGTATTTTGATCAAAAATTCTAAATTAGAGGAACATAAATAAAGAATTGAATTGAATTTACTATTTATTCTATTCGAAGATTTATATTTCCGTGCGAGAGGTAAAAAGAAGAAAGTTTCTTTCACTAGAAAATGAGTGAGAATTATTTTTATCGTACAGATATTAATCATCCTATTGGGATTTAAAACTTGAGTAGATGACGCGCAGAAAGCTTAACATTTTACGAGTTTACTTTCTTACGTTTATTTTTTTTATAGTCCTTGGTAGAGTCGAAAAAAAATAAAGTTTCTTTTTTTTTTAATTCTCAATAAAATGAAAACTCGACATTTCGCTAATGAAAATAATCTCCTTGCTAACTTATTTGCCAAACTGATGCTTTTCACGTTTGTCATTAACGTTTCTCCATTTATATAATGAGCAGAAAACACACAAAAAAAGTTTTCTACAGATTATTTACAAAGAATATTAGAGTGAGGGAACTTTTTTTTCTTTTCTGAAGATTAAATAATTTTTTGTATGGTAAAAAATCGAAATAATTAACTTCTCGTTTTTTTGGAGAGAGGGGGGAGAGGAAGGTAGTAGGCGATAAAAAGCAAGCCTGCTTTTGTGATATAGAGAATATTAAAAACGGTGGTTTTCATTTATTTTCTCATTTTCCATTTTGAATGGAGAATAGAGTGACGTTGGAGACATGAACTTTTTGTTGATTTTCCAGATAG
>JAVJHS010000021.1:0-154364 GCA_032873175.1 Leptopilina drosophilae | reverse complement strand
TCGTCGTCTGCAATGCCGAACGTCGGTAACATCAATTATATTTACATGTTTAGATGCTGAATATGAAAAATCGTCCAAAATTTAAAATTAAGCTTTCTTTGTAAATTTAGAGTTAATTCATGTCACGTGATCATGTGCGAAGCCCCCTACCCCGCCCCAGGTGTTAAAACTGTGATAATTTTCCTAACCCCCCACCCCCCATTTTGAGTCACGTGAATTTATGGTCTCCCCCTTGCCTAGAAAAAATTTTTTTAGGCTATATTATGATAATTTTTAAGCAACTTTTTTTCATGGATTTTTCAAAAATATAAAACGAGTAAAAAGATAAATTTCTTACCTCTTCAAAACTTTTTCATTTAAAAATTTTTGTACAATGCCATATGTTTTTGGGTTAAAAATAATGTAAGAAAAAAATATAACCTACGATAATTAAAGTTTCAAAGGGTCAAAGTTGGGTGTTGGTAAAGGCACGTTGAAGGGTGGGTCGGTCTGGGTTTGGTACACCAAATATCATATATGCCTTCCTTCCGGTTTGGACAACATTTTGAAAAGTGGTCTGCCCGCCTATAAAAATGTTGTTTGTTTTTTTTTTTTTTCTTTTTTTTTTAAATTAATGGCCTATCTCACTCATCATACGTCATAGTCTTAAGACATTCTTACACTGTAAAAAATTTAGGGGAGTTTAACGGAATCGGGAGTAAGGAGTTAAATTTTTCGAGTTAAAAATCAACTCCAAAAGAGAGTTAATTTACTAACTCCATTCATCAACACCCGTGTGAGTTATTTTTCAATGGTAGTTAGCATTTGGTGAACTCCACGTACAACTCATCACAGATATTAAGTTCTAGACTAATTGGGATGTGTTTTATATTTTGTGTATATTCTCCTTAGGAGATGGGAAAAAATTTTCCAAAAGATTTTTTGAAAAATATAAAAAAATGGCGGAGATATGAATCTTTGATTTTTTTAGTACTTTTATTTTATTAAATTCATAAATTTTACTCTAATAATCGAATTTTAATTTTCAATATCAGGAAATTGTTCGTAAAATCCCATTTATTAAACTAAAAAATATTATAATTAACAAAAAATATTTTTGCTCTATTTTTGTCAAATTTGAAAAATAAAAATCGTCATTTAAAAAATTTGGGGTTTTCAATTCTCTTTTTTATTTTATACCAAAAGATGCCAAAATTTGTCTGTTAAAAATCTGGTAACGTTTCATTGTGTGGACCGCCATGGGGTTTTTGAAAAAGAAATAAATTTAATGTGATGCATAGAAAAAAAAACTTTAGGAAAGACAGGGACCAAATTAGCATATGAATTCATATTACTTGTGATGGTCATTTGTTTTTTTTTACATTTCCTGAAAGAACGTATAAAATTTGTATTCATGCATCACATTAAAATTTATTTCTTTTTCAAAAACCCATGGCGGTCCCACAAAGAAACTTACCAGATTACTTAACAGACAAATTTTGGCATCTTTTGGTATAAATAAAAAAGAAATTGAACACCCCATATTTTTTAAATGACGATTTTTATTTTTAAATTTTGACAAACATAGAAGCAAAAAATATTTTTTGTTAATTATAATATTTTTTTTAGTTTAAAACTAGGGTATTTTTTACCGAACAATTTTATGATATTGAAAATTAAAATCGGATTATTAGAGTAGAAGTTATGAATTTTTTTTAAATAAAAAGTACTAAAAAATTCAAAGTATAATATCTCCGCCATATTTTTTATTTTCTTTCCAAAAATGTTTGGGGAACTTTTTTCATATCGCCTAAGGAGCATATACATACAATATTAACCAAATCCCAATTAGTCTAGAAAATCTCTTTGATGAGTTGCCGGTGGAGTTCACCATTTGGATGTTAAATTTTAACTCTCTTTATTTAACTCCCCTGACATTAACTCCTACAAAGGGTGCGACTTTTATAGAATCCCCTGCGGGTGTTAAAATTTAACTCCCCTTTTATTACATGTGTATAGAAGGCATACCACTTTTTCAAAAAGTAGTCCAACCCAGAAGGAAGGCATATATGATAAAGGGTGAACCTTCCAATACCAACTACTCCTTTCTACATTAATAAATGAAAGGAAATAATATTTAGTGGTCTTTTCGATGTCATCTTAAAAAAGGTATTTTTTTTAGAGATACAATGGACCAAGTCAATAGCCAAAAACGGTTATTTTGATTTTGTTTTTAAATCCTGGACTTTCTACAATCCTTTTTTCATCCTCCACTAGATCTAGGATTAGCACCTCAAATGTAATTACTTTGAATCAGGCAAAAAAATAAAAATTTTTTGTAAGCTATTGTAGACAAACAACTCTTTCAGCATTTTTTTTGTTCATTTTACCGACAGGGGTATCTCTATCACACTCTTTGGCTAGTTACGAAACGCAAAGCGGTGCCAAGGGACTGCACTATTATATTATGAAAATTTTTGAAAAGTAGATTAAGAAGTTCATTTCAGTAATCTATCCCTGATATATCTATCGGTAATGAAAGAATAAGGATTTTCCAAAAGGTACACCCTGAAGCTTCTAATGCCTTTTTTCCCGTTTTGACAGCTTTTAAAAAAGTCGTGACATATCTATCAAAATTTTTTTTGCAACACTAAACTGTAAAATTCAATTTTACACACTAAAAACAGTGTGTAAAGTACTTCTTTTTTTTAGCGGTGTGTAAAGTGTTCCTTTACACACCGCTAGCAGTGCGTTAAGTGAATTCCAGTATGTAAAGTGATATTCAGTGCGTAAAATGATTACTTTACAATTTCTTGTGGACTGTTTGATGAGAAACGATGAAATAAAGCTGTTAAAACTAACAAGTTACAATCACATTTTTTTTATTTAGCTTTAAGAAAATTTCATTTAACAGTTCCCTCACTACACCTAAACTTTCAGCAATATTGTCAATAGTGCTGCAAGTTTAGTTGTTCTAATGTTGCAAAAAATGTTGGATGGACACTCGTGCGTAAAGTCAGTGATTATACGAGTGTGATTTGCTTACTCGCCTTCGGCTCGTGCTGTAAATGTCACACTTGTTAAAATCACTTGGACTTTACGCATGTGTATCACTAAATAACTATTAATTCTGTCACAGATTACACACACTATAATAACGCAACCTAAAACTAACACATATCTTACAACTATACGAATACAATAACACTCGCTTTCGCACGCACGCATATAAATACCATACCACGAGTTGCTTTGAATACTCTCTTATATACTAAACCTGCGATTTTTTACGCCACTTGTGGACAAAGAAATAAGGTTTTATGAAAATTAACTTTTTAAAATAAATTTAAATTAAATTAAATGTAATATGGAATAATTAAAAAAATGTTAATGTTTTCGACTGAAAAGATTCTATATTATGACGAAATTAAAAAAAAGTTTGGCACTCTTTGAGGAGTAGGATAATTATTTAAAAAATTCGGAGTAAAGAGATTTAATAAATTTAAAAGAAATTAAAAAATTATTAGAATCTGTTTTTATCTTAGGGTCATTTTTGCCTTGATGTTAACCATATTTTTTTGCTTTATAAGATAACAAATTATTCGTTTAATCCATGTAAATTTTTATTTTCTTTATTAAATTAAAGTAAAATATAGTTAATATAATAATAAACATAAAAGTTCTTTTTCACGTTAGAATTGTACATATAACTTATAAAAGCACATCCTGCCCAATTTTTTTAGTATTATTTAAAAAAAGGACCATTAACTATAATACATTAATTTTATAGGTTTTTTAAACACAATTATAGAGAACTATTAAATCTTTTGAAAGAAATATATAATTATTTCAATCATTCTTCCGAAATTATTTCTGAAATTTCATTTATACTTTTTCCCTAAAATATTAAAAAGGATTTATTTCTAGTTTTGTAAAAAAATAGAGAAAAGTTTCATTTTATTATACGAAAACATTTAATAAACAGTCATAGAATTTTTTCCATATCTTCATTTCCTGAAGAAATTTTGTAATCTTTCTTGAACAAAGGATTTTCCGTGTATGGTTATATATTTATATATATATTTTCCAATAACCTTTATTTCATCTCGTTTAATTCTTTCAATATCCACACTTTATCTCTTTCTATCTCTAATTTCATCTAAGAATAAAAACTTATCTCTTTTAATAATCTTGTTTCTATCCCAGGCTATTCCCTTTTTTATTCCCCTCAATCTTTTCCTAATTTCCCCCTTTATATTCAATCTCTTTTAATAACCCTTACTTTTATCGCTTTTTATCCTCTTACTATTCACTTTTTCCCTTTCTATCCCCATATAATTTTATCCACATTTTTATTACACTTATCGCTATTTGTCTTCTCTTCTTCTCAATCTTTTTGAATAACATTTTTCTTATTATCTTCTTCAATATTTTTGCTCTCTACTTTCTTTCCCCCCCCCCCCCCCCCCCATCTCTGTCGCTGTTTTAAGATATTTAATTTTTTAAACTTTAATCCAAGAACTCACTGATCCCTGCTTACGACCTTCCTTTATCTTAAGCTTTTCCTTCTATAATCTCTTCTAATAACCCTTATACTTACATCTCTCTACTATTTTCTTTATTCTCTTTCTATCCTTATTAGAATCTGAGTACTTACTTTTTTCCTTATCTTTATAAATAACATTTGTTTTTATTCCGTTCTATCCTTTTGTTTCGTCCTGAGGAAACTTTGCATTCGTGACGATTTTCAATTTTTCAAAAGATTGTTATATGTACTCATTTTTGTCTAGAAACAGTACTGAAAAAAAATTTAAGAGAATATGCCTTTTACTCTTCTCCCTAGAGGTTTCAGGACCTTGATGTTGGTGGGAGGGCTTGAGGGACTCTTTTCCTATCAGGAAACTACTTTTCGATGTCTCTTCGTGGCGATTAAGGTGGCGAAACCCTTCACAATGGGTCGGCCCGCTCAAGAATTTCGAGAGGTTATCGGGAGAGACGGGATAAACAGAGGCTTAACCGCGGGTTTCATTCTGAAGATTTCCTGTTGGAGGGAGTCTGACCAAGAAGAAACCCTTCCATGGCTCGATTGGCTGTGCCATGGTGATTGAGGCGCGTGTCTCGCCACCCAATCCGTGTTGAAACTCGTGTCCATGGATGAATGATACCATGGTCATCAAATCCTTCGAGTTCCTCCGGGGCGCGGGGTGGACAGAAAAAGACCATCGCTGGGCATAAATTAGCTCTCGTAAAGCTTCGAGAATCAGTTGTGTTACACCCCCCCCGGAAGGGCCCGTCTTCTGGACGCCCCGTCCCCATGGGGGGCTCTGATATGGAGTTATCGTAAACGAGACTCCAAGATACCAGGCGACCTCTTGGATGTAATTAGCCTTATCCTTAGGATTCGAGGCTCTCCAAGGATGGAACTTTATTTTCTCTTTACTCGTGGGACCAATTATGGATACTACTAATCAAGATTTAAATTTAAAAATTCTGAGCACGAAAGTGTTGCAGAGCTTCCTTTGGAGGATCGCAACACTGTAGGGGTCTCTACTGGGGCTTTGATGTCTGAAAGGCGGCCGAATTCGGAGAAGGCTTTCCCTAACCAGATCATGCCAAAGAAAAAGATAAGGGGGGACCACATGTGGGGACCGCATCTTTTTCGCAGATTGCAAGATTGGTCACTTTCTGGGGCGATCATTGCGGAAGGCTATCCCAGAGTTGTAGATGACAACAAAGCATCTTGACCAGCTGAGGATCATGGGAGATTTCAAATCATGGGGAGATTTGAGGGGACGAAGCAGGACCCCTATCATCGTTTAGGGGAAGTTCGGCTCACCAGAGGATGCTGTCTTCGTGGAGTGCCTTCTGATTCTAGGGAATGACTGAATAGCCGTATACCGAGACTTGGACAGGCGGTGGGGGGCCATCACCCTACAAGGTGGTGGACCAGTCCCAGCTAAAATAAGCTGGTGAGGAGTTGTAGCCTGGGTACACGGTCCAAGGGTGAACCAGGCCTCAATTCTTAGAAACCTCGTAAGACAAAATACCGGGGTGGATACATCCAATTGGAGGGTGTATTCGTGTGGCGAGGGACAGGATGGGACCAAGCTTCGGCTGGGGGCTGGACTCTCGCGTTAGGAGTGTACCGGAGAGCGACATAGGTGTTCTCTAGTTCGGCAGTGTTATAAACTGTGCTTTGGACTTAGCCAAATCACTCTAAAGAGTGCCGAGGCCAGGGACAGACGCAGCTGCTGAGCAAAAGTGCTTCAGGGTAGGGACGCGGATGAGGAGCTTGTGAATCAGCCTCAAGGTCTCCATGTAGTCCAGTCGCCCTGTGAAAAAAAGTGGGTCATTTTTCGTGCCAAAATTGATACCTGAAGTCTGATTGTGGATTCATAATAGTGTGGGGTAGGTAGTATGAATATGTATATGTTTCCAAACTCGAGATTTTTCATGCTGCGCGTTATAAACAATTTTGAAGGTGCCGAAAAAACAGTGTTTTGATGACCGTTCTTTCCCATCATATTTATAGGGGAAAAATTGTTAATAAAAGTTATAGAGCTCGGAAATTACTTTAAAATGATAGGTCATATGTTAAAAATTGGTCCATTTGTTTACTGGCAAATGAATTTAAACCACTAAAAATGGCACATTCTTATTTGTTTAATAACTTGAACAAAGGTTAACATATTCTTTTGATTTTCGCCAAAAATGTTCCTCTCAAGTACCCTCAAGATGTGTGCCAAAATCTGAATACGATTCGATAAATAGTTTATGAGAAATTCCATTTGTTAAATAAAAAACATGATTTTTTAAAATGGAATTTCTACATTTATGGCCGGATGAAAATCAATTTTTTTTGTTTGGTTCTCTTCATGAAATGTCAATCTATCACTCACAATTTGTAGCGAATTGAATTTTTACAAGAAAACTGGTTTTTTGGGGGGAGAAAATTTTTGCTTATAAACAAATGAACACGACATCAACAATTTGTACTTTAACAATTTGTCATAAACGCCATTTGATTACTTATTCTTTCCTGCAAATTTAGCAAACAAAAAATTTTGATCTAGGTCAAAAGGGGGGGGACGATAATTTTTTTTATTTCAAAAAATTCCTGAGCCTATAATTATTAATATTTTTTATTTGTTTTATTCTATTTTTTTTGTTGATTAGTCATACTAATTATAAATAAATCTATCTAAACAATCTATGCACTTCTTGTTCGTAAAAAAATCCTAAAATGTATGCAACGTTTGAATGCAAAAGTAGAGCAGCCTATTTGATCTAGGCTGCATAGTGGGAGACTATCATCAGTCGCTCGACGCTAAAGTTGAATTCAAACTTTCAAATTCGCTAAAGTTGTCATAACAATTCAAAACAAATTTATGAATTTTGGATCTTTTTTTTTAAACTGGGCTAAAATTTTCTCAGGTATTCAAATTTTTTATTTGTTTTTTAAAAAATTTATAAATAATGTCAAAAAATTATTAATTAACAAAAATTTTTTTTTGGTTTTTTTTTAAAATTCATTTATTTTAAATTTTTTATTTTTAACTGCTCGAATAATAAAAGAAAACACTAATTTATTATTTTTGCATTAAAAGAATTAATGTTTTTGAAAAATGCTATTTGCAGAACAATATTATACTAATTAATTTGACATATATTTCGAAAATACCTCAATTTTGGGTTAAGAAAAAAAGTACTGCGAATTGCATTTTACCGAAAAACCTTAATAAATTTGAATTGCTTTTATTATTCTGCGCAGTAAAAAAAAAAAAAATTTGAAAATAAATGAATTTAAAAAAAACCAAAAAAAAATTTTTTTTAATTAATAAATATTTTGACATTATTTATAAAATTTTTGAAAAAACAAATAAAAAATTTGAATTCCTGAGTAAAATTTTAGCCCAGTTTTAAAAAAAAAGGATTAAAAATACATCAAATTTGTTTGAATGTTATGACAACTTTTACGAATTTGAAAGTTTGAAATCAACTTTAGCGCGAGCGACTGATGATGTCTCCCACTATGCAGCCTAGAGCAACTAGGCTGCTCTACGTTGCATTCAAACGTTTGCATACCATTTTAGGATTTTTTTTTACGAACAAGAAGTTGCATAGATGTTTAGATTGATTTTTTTATAATTTGTATGACTAATTCACTAAAAAAATATAATAATAAAATAAAAAATATCATAATTAAAGGCTCAGGAATTTTTTGTGAAATAAAAAAATTATCTCTCCCCCTCTTTGACCTAGATCAAAATTTTTTTTTGCAAAATTTGCAGGAAAGAATAAGTAATCAAATGGTGTTTATGACAAATTGTTAAAGATAAAAATTGTTGATGTAGTGTTCATTTGTTTTTAAGCCAAAAAATTTCTCCCCCCAATAAAAACAGTTTTCTTGTAAAAATTCAATTCGCTACAAAATTGTGATTGATAGGATTGACATTTCATGAAGAGAAACCAACAAAAAAAATTGATTTTCATCCGGCCAAAAATGTAGAAAATTCCATTTTAATAAAATCATGTTTTTAGTTTAGTTAACAAATGGAATTACTCATGAACTATTTATCGAATCGGTATTTCAGATTTGGCACACATCTTGAGGGTCTTGAGAGGAAACATTTTTGGAGAATATCCAAAAGAATTTGTTAACCTTTTGTTCAAGTTATTAAACCAAATAAGAAAGTGGTTTTTTTACATTTTTAGTGGTTTAAATTCATTTGCCAGTAACAACCAAATGGACCAAATTTTACATATGACCTATCATTTTAAAGGTATTTTCGAGCTCTATAACTTTTATTAACATTTTTTTCCCCTATTATTTGGATGGGAATATGAAACGGTCATCAAAAAAATGTTTTTCGGCACCTTCAAAATTGTTTATAAAGTCGCAGCATGAAAAATCTCGAGTTGGAAACATATACATATTCATACTACCACCCCACACTATATGAATCCACAATCAGACTTCAGGTATTAATCTTGGCACGAAAAACAACAGGGCGACTGGACTAATGGGTCACTTCCTCACCTCGTACGGAACGTTACGAAGAGTTAGAACTCCTAGCGGAATATCTGCGAGATTCTGTTGTCGGCTCCTTTTGAGAGAAGCTGTGTAGCCAAAAAGGTGGACACCAACCGGAGTAATTACCATGGTGGAGCTCCTGTTTGGAGGGGTCACAGCAAAACAGTAAGAAAGCTTTTTAATAAAGCCAAGAAACGTAAGAATTGAGCAAGCATGGGATATATACCATGAAGCTCGTAATTCTTATAAGAAAGAGGTAGATAAAGCACGGGGTGTTAGCTGGAGGGAGTTTTTGCAAAGGAATGTGAAAGAGTACCTGAAGCATCAAGACTCCATAAAAGTTCTGGCTAAAGACCCTTTGGCAAAACTATCTACCATTAAAGTTATCTAATGGGCTATATGCTCAGAATAAATAAGACTGCTTAAAGTATCTGATGGAAGACTAACTTCCCGGACTTTGAGGAGAGAAGCGTTACATGACTTTGGCGGGGGTCCACGTAGAGCCCGAAAGAAATCGGGAACACTGGAAACTTGCAGCCTGAGTTGTGAATCCCAGGGAAGGGGTATTGATTGGGCAATAGGCTCTTTCAAACCTTTTAAAGCCTAAGGGGGGGACTGTATATATCCGGTCCTTTTACAAAGAGGATTGGAGTGTATTAGATTACCCCTGTGTGGCAAAATCCATGAGAGCATGTATTGCTCTTAGTTATACACCTGAGTCCTGGAAAAGGACGAGGATGGTTTTTATCCCGAAGGCCGGTCGCACAGGGTATACATGCTGTAAAGGACTTTAGCCCAATTAGTCTAACCTACTTTATATTAAAGGCGTTAGAAAAACTGGTGGATAATTTTATTAGGACAGAAAAGTCTGAGGGATTACCCCTTGCACTCGGGAAAACATGTGTATACAGCAGGTTTCTCAGTAGAATCAGCCCTCCACTCTGCAGTCGGTAGAATAGAGGAGGCAAATTGGCAGGAAGGGTTGTGCGGTGGGTACCTTTCTTGATATTGAAGGTGCCTTCCTTAACACCTCTAGCAAAGCTATCTGCAGGGCAGCCAAAAAGCGAGGCGTGCCCGAGCCACTAATTAAATGAATCGACAGCATTCTTCGCGAGAGAGCTCTCGAAGCAGAATATGATGAGGCCAGGCTAACAGGCGTTGTCTCAAAAGGATGCCCATAAGGAGGAGTTCTCTCTCCTCGATAGTGGTGCTTATTGTCAGTTGAGTTGATTAGGAAACTCACATGAAACTCAATAACCAGGATATTATACGCAAAGCTATGCGGATGATTTCCTTATAATTATAAGAGGGCTCTCGCAATTGAAACCCCTTTAGAGCTTACGGAAAGTGCCACTCAAGATTGTCAAGCATTGGTGGCAGTCAGACTGGACTTTCTGTGAATCCAGAGAAAACAAAATATAGTAGTTTTTACTAGGAAATACAAGATACCGAGTTTAATGAAGCCGGTATTTTATGGACAAGAGATTTCTTTTCCGAATCGGCTAAATACTTGGGAGTAATCCTGGATAAAAAGCTGGAGTTGGAAAGAACATTTCGATTATCCGTATAGGAAATTCGTGTACTGCCGTCTTGGCGTGTTAGATGGGCGATTGGGTCATCATGGGGACTAAGACCCAATATGGTCAATTGGCTCTATGAGATGAATCTAAAAACCCCAGGTTTCTTCACCGCGGTGGTGGTTTGGTGGTCTAGGACTTAATAGATCACGGTCAAAGAGAAACTGGACCAACTCCAAGCATATGGTTTTTAGGGGCATTACCAGTGGTGCCAGACGGCGGACGCAAACGGCCCCCACTCTCGCGGCGAAGCTTACTCCTTCCATATGACCACACACACTATCATTCGCGTGGGCTTTTGCTTCTCATCGGTGAGCCTCTTTTTCGTTTTTCTCTAATTTCTACAGAATTACGGCGCGAAATTTGAAAATCATACTTCTACTTAGAAGTCTTGGTTTCCAAGTTTATTATTAGAAATTTACTATTTACCATTCAATAATTTCATAATTTCTTATTCATTACATAAAATATCAATTCTGAATTAAAATTTAATAATTAAAGAACAAGTTAGAAGTCAATTAAGTATAATTTATTTTTTAAATTAGTAAAATTAATCAAATGATAAGTCAATTAATAATTATTGTATATTGATATAAAATTTATTAAAATAAATATATTCTTTTTTGTTTTTTTTATTTTTTCATAGTGTATTTATTTTTATTTTTAAACTATATATCCAATTAAAACAAAAATAAATAATCTTTCAAATTTAAATTAAGTTAGAAATATTCATTTTGAAAGTAAAAAGTCAGCCACTGCTTTTTTACTAATAAAATAATTAATGGTATTTATTTATTAGGTCTAATTCACTTTTAGGTTATGTAAAAAAAACTAACTATTTATATTATCATTATATTTCAAGCTTTACGGTAAATAGGATTTATCAAGAAAATAATTGTAGGTTATGGTTCAGTGTGAATGTTAATATTTTTTGCCGTTTTTGCATATCATAATTATAAATATAACATGAAAATTCTTTTATATAGTAAATCATGTACTGAATAATTATATACAGACATTCCATTTGAAAAACGACACTAGATAATATTATTTTTCTTTATTTTTCCACTCTTACTTTTTAAATTTAATAATATGTATTTAATTTATTTAGAAATTTTATTTTTATATTCAGATAATACAAAACTATTTTTATTAATCTACAAAAATTATTAAAGTTATTTTTCATTATTTCTCTTCATTTACAGAAAACTGTGCTCTTTGTAACAAACATTTTCGGACTAGGTAATTAATCTTCTTAATTTTTTCTAAAAAAATTAAAAAACAGTTGATAGAAATTAAAATTAGAAAATATTTTGCATATTTTCTGCTTTTCAATGACAATTTATAAACAAAGTACAAGTTTTAAGAGGAAAAAAGTTATTAATCAAATTTTTGATTAAGAAATTTGATATTTTATTTTGGAAAAAATATTTACGAAATTTCTATTTATTGTTAAAAAACTATATTATCGAAATTATAATAAAAAACTAATAAATAAAACAATATTTATTTTATAAATCATCTTTGGATTATCCCAATTTTTTAATAATATTTTCAGTTATTTTCAAATAATTCAAATATATACCGATTATTTTTATTTTTACTTTAAATATTTAAATTTTATTATTTGTTTTGCTTGAGAAATTTATTGAACACTTTGAGACAGGGTTGTCTCGAATTTGTTCATTTGAAAGTTTCCTGATTTTTTCAGTTTAAAAATGGAAATTTTCTAGGTTTTTATAATATTATTTTTTACTACATTAATGATACGAAATAATTAATTTCGTTTGGGACGATTTTTAATAAAATTTTTAAGAAGAAAGAAATTTATAAAAAATTTGTAAATATTAGAATTCATATGAAATTGAGGAAAATTTTTGAAAATAATTTAATTTTTGGCAAGAATTTTATTAAAATTTATTAAATAATTCAAATTTTGCAAAAAATTTTGTTAATACTTTTTTAAATAATTGAAATTTCGACGAGAATATTAAAAAAACTTGTGAACATAATTGAGTTTTTGTAATCATCGATAAATTTTCTAAAATTTAATTTTTTTTTTAGTGTTTTAAAGTAAAATTACATCCATTAATCTATTATTTTTAATAATGAATGAAGTATATATTAAAAAAATGTCACGAATTTTATAAGAATTTGAATTATTAAAGTTTTTTATAAACTTTAAAATACCTTTAACATCCGTATAGTTCAATTGTTAGTTAAAAATAGAGAAAAGTTTGAAATACATAAAATCTTTTTAATGATGAGAAATCTAACTTTCAGAAATTTTCTTATGAATTTTCGAAATTGAATATTGTTTCAGTTCTTTTTACAAAATTTTCTGACTTTTTCACGACTTTCCCTAAATACCATTTTTTTTTTTTTTTGCTTAGGGAATTTGGGAAATCTGCTTACAGATACCTTGGATTCCACTCTCTCAAGGTCATGTTGGTTTGGTATAATAAACAAATCAAAAATAATAGAAAAAAATAAATAATATAGGAAATTTAGAATCCTGGGGACCTACTGCCAGCCCGACCCTCTAAAACCCGTAACTCTTCCTTTGGAGCCCTTTTACCCTCCATCGGAATTGTCGCACGACTTTAGCCTTCGAGGGTGGGGCTCCAACTCTGTCGACTGCTGCAGGACTTTGTTCTTTACCTGCGGTTCTCCTTGCGTCAATAGTTAAAATTTTAAACTATTTATAATTTACAAGGCGAGAATGAACAGCACAACAATAATAAAAAACAAATACTAAAAAGAGTAAAATATGTCAAGAGGTAAAATATTCAACAGGTGTAACCTAAAAACCATATAAAATAAACAGATGTTTAAAGTCAAAAAGATAAAAGGTGTATATGGACAAGTAAAATCACAGGGAATAAGTTAAAAATTATAAGGACAAATAGTAACAAAACTAAATTAATACAAAAAAACGACAAAACAAATTAAAAGCTGTTTAAATTACGCTTTCTGGCGGCCGTCGAGATCCTTCCTCGACATGACCGAGTTTATGAATTTCTCGACTTGTCGCCAATTCTCTTCTGACTGGGCCAATCAGCGAAACCAAGGTCTCCGGTGTAAACTTGGGACTGTTTACACCTTCGAACCAGGCCCGCCTCCTCCAAGTCCCACTTCTTGCATGAGAAGAGGGTGTGCTCCGCGTTGTCCTCAGGGAACTGGCAATATGCACACACCTCGTCATCGCGTAATTTAAAGCGACACAGGTACGAGTTAAAAACACCCGTGACCTGTGAGCGCCTGAGTCATATAATAGGAAACCTGACCGTGTTTCCAATTTATACCGGTGGGCAAGTGCCGGGATAAGGCGATAAGTCCATCGACCTTTCTCCTCACCATCCCATCTTTCTTGCCATCTTTCTATGAGCCTGTGCCTCGCTTCTTTGCGGATCAGGCCCTTGCTTGGTCTGATTTCCTCATCCAAGGAACTTCTTTCTTTAGAAAAGAGAATCAATTTCTTCCCTTGCCCTCGCCAAAAGATTCAGCTGGCGGGACACTTGCAAGGACCTGCACAGCACTCGTAGATACCGTCTTATATGCAAGAGATGATACGCGTAGTTAATATTATTATATTTCATTACAATTTATTAAAGAGGCATTTAATTAATGTTACAACAATATTCTTAAATTTTTAATATGAAACATAATTTCTTAAAATATTCAATTAAAAAATATAGAAATGGTTTGCAGGTTAAAATATAAAAAAAACTTTGTTTTTCTTTATGAATTGTATTACATTTTTTAAAAATATTAAAATTCATGCATTTCCTAAATATATTTAGAAAAATAGTTATTTTAAGTAGAATTCTTCTGATTTAATTGAATTTTTTAATTTTAAGCCTTATCTATTAACGGCATACTATATTTACAATTATAGTGCTTTTGAAAAGAAAAATTATTTTGATATTACATCTGAAAAAAATATTTAATAGATTCAAATAAAAACGATTAATTGACTATTATCAATTAAATATTGAATTGAAGGAGGACGTTTTGAAATAGAATACAAACTGAAAATAATAAATGCAATATGTGTTTCTAAATAAGATTAATTTCGGACTATATATTTATAATTATTATATTATTTATAGGAAAAATTTAAATAATTCGTGAATGTCTAAATAATATTTTAAAATGAGTTGAAATTCAATAATTAGTTTATGCTATTTAGTATTAACCTACTTATTTTTTACAATTAAAAAACAACATTAATAAAAATACCTTTCTACATACTTATTTACTAAAATGATCATTTAAAACAATTGTTTAGATTATTTTGCAATATGAATTAATATATTATATTCATTACAATTTATTAAAGAGCATTTAATTAATGTACAACAATATTCTTAAATTTTTAATATGAAACATAATTTCTTAATTTTATTTAATTAAAAATAGTATAGAAATGGTTTGCAGGTTAAAAAATAAAAAAAACTTTGTTTTTCTTTATGAATTGTATTACATTATTTAAAAATATTAAAATTCATGCATTTCCTAATTATATTTAGAAAAATAGTTATTTTAAGTAGAATTCTTCTGGAATAATTGAATTTTTTAATGTTAAGCCTTTATCTATTAACGGCAAACTTTATTTACAGATTATAGTGCTTTTGAAAGAAAAATTTTTGGTCCCCTTACCCTGGGAAAAAAATATTTAATAGATTCAAATAAACGATTAATTGACTATTATCAATTAAAAATGAAATTGAAGGAGGACGTTTTGAAATAGGAATACAAACTGAAAATAATACATGCAATATGTGTTTCTAAATAAATTAATTTCGGACTATATATTTTATAATTATTATATTATTTATAGGGAAAATTTTAATAATTCGTGAATGTTCAAATAATATTATTAAAATGAGTTGAAATTCATTTAATTAGTTATGCTCTTAGTATTAACCTAATTATTTTTTACAATTAAAAAAAAACATTAATAAAAATACCTTCTACATACTTATTTAATAAAATGATCATTAAAAACAATTGTTTAGATTATTTTGCAATTTGAATTAATATATTATATTCATTACAATTTATTAAAGAGCATTTAAGTAATGTACAACAATATTCTTAAATTTTTATAATATGAACATAATTTCTTAAAATTATTTAATTAAAAAATATAGAACTGGTTTTGCAGGTTAAAAAATAAAACAACTTTGTTTTTTCTTTATGAATTGTATTACATTTTTTAAAATAATTAAAAATTATGCATTTCAAATTTTAAAAAAAATTAACAGTTGAAAAAAACAATACTTCTAATAGAAGTATGATTTTCAAATTAGCGCCGTATTTCTGTTAGAAATTAGGAGATAAACGAAAAAAAAAGAGGCTCACCGACGATGAGCCAAAAGCCACGCGTTATGATCGTGTGTTTGGTCCTATGGAAGGAGTAAGTTCGCCGCGGAGAGTGGGGGCCGTTTGCGTCACGCGGCGTCTGGCACCACTTGGCATTACAGGCGCCCTGGGGACCACGCCTACAGCGGGCGGTTGGTATTCATACTGGCCGAAGTTACTATATATTACTGACGGTGAAAAAGGCGGCTCTTACTATGAGCAGACTAAACGCGCAGGGAAAGTGGAAGATCAAAGTCGTAAACACGCCAAGCTCTCACATTCAATCCTATCAATTCCAGAATTAAGTATGGTGCAAGATAGGATGATTAAGAGGGTGGAAATTTAAACCTCGCTTCAAGATAATAAGACCTTCCAGATTAGACTGGAAGAAGGGGTTTCTACGTGGGGACGAGGTCGTGGTACACGGACGGCTCCAAGATGGATTGCGGTGCAGGCTTCGGAATTTATCGAAAAAACTGGCTGCATTAAAGTGGCTGAGTCACTAGGACAATATGCCACGGTTTGGCAGACCGTGGTCTGCGCGATTTTAACTTGTGCCCAATTGTCCATTCAAAAAGGGACAAGGGGCAAATGGATTAGTTTTTGTGTGGATTAGTCAGACGGCGCTAAGGGCTCTAAAGAATCCCACAATAGAATCGAAACTTGTCTGGGAATGCCGTACGCGTACTAGACGAGTTAGATTCAGTAAATAAACTTTCGTTGATTTGGGTACCGAGCCACTCGGGAATCAGGGGCAGATGAAAGGGTGGACGTTTTGGCCAAAACTAGGTTCTGAAACGGTATTTTTAGGTCCTAAACTAGCAGTGGCATTAATGCCGTGTCTGGTTAAGGGAGCCATTGAAAGATGGGGTCAAAGGGAACAATGAAAAGTATTGGGTGGACATTAGGGTGGGAAGGGCAGCGAAAGCTCTGTTGGGTTTAGTGCCCAACAAGAGGCGAGCGAGCGATCTCATAAAACTCGATAAGATCATAGTTAAAACCATTGTTTCGACTCTTTACAGGACATAGGCTTGTGTAATATTCATCAGCATAAAATAGGGAACACAAAGTCTCACCTATGTGCAGACTGTGTGAGACGTAATGACGAGATGTCGTCTCACATATTATCTGAATGCCCGGCATTAGATAGGATCAGACTTTTCTAGCTGGGGTCACAAGCAATTATAGATCCTATGCAGGGGTGCATCCTATCTATAGAGGAAAATACTGGACTTCTGGAGAAGAACAGGACTCTAATGGGTTGTTGTATACGAGGCAAGCTGGAGCTTGGAACAATGGATTCTACTAATCTAAGTGCCAACTTTCCTTTTTGGGAATATCCAGTTTGATCTCGGTAATTGGATTTAGAGTAGATGCCTTTTACTCAGGTAACTTTTTCTCTTCGAACCAAAAGCAATACGCGTAAAGCAATTGTTTCTTTTAAAAAAGCAATTTTTTGCTTTTTTAAACGCAAAAATGTTAATCACGTCAATTGACTTGGTGGTCTGCGATGGGATCAGGTCAAACCCATCACTCGTCAAGAGCTATTTAGTTAATGTTAGAATTTATTCGCTGATAGAAAAATGATAGAAAATCTGAAAATATAGGAAACGTGTACGTCCAGTCTGTGTTGTCAAAGGTGCATTGATAGGCGTAGGTCCCGCGACAGGCAGCTATGAACTGGGGTTCGAGTCCTCACAGATGCACAGTGCATTCGTTCACGCAGCTTATTTTTTTCAGATTTTCCAAAATTAATTAAAAAAATTAATTAACTTATTGAAAACCATATCGAAGTAAATTATCATATGTAAACACCTAACTCTAAATCCAAAGAGTTCAAATGACAATATGATAGATGTCACTATCTGCTGATATAGTCAACATCTTTATATTTCAAATTTTCTATCAGCGAATAAATTTCGAACATTAAGATTTTGTTAATTATTATGATCCTTTTAGCCCTTATTACTTTCCTTAATTTTTGCTTTCTAATCCCAATTACATATCGGTATATAAAATACTTATCACTTTTTATTCCTTTAACTCAATTGCAATTGATTGCAATAGATGGCAGTCTATTTCCTTCGTTATACATTGAATTCGCTACTTGACGATTTCATGATAATCAAAGAGAAATTAAAAACTTTAAAAAGGAGTTTAACTGAGAGATAAAGAGTGATAGAGTAACAAATAAAACGAGATTTAGGAAAAATTTATGTTTACTGTCAAAATATTAATATGTTTCATAACATTTTTTTTATGGAATTTAAAAAACAATTTTTCCCTTTAATTTCTAAAAAGTTGAAGAAAACCAATTCTATTCACTTTCTTATTATTGCATTATTCGTGCATGATGTCCCATTAGTTGATTTTGTTATAAAGAGGGAGAACGATCATCGTTAGAGCAGAGAGTATCTATTTGAACATCCCACCTTATAACATTTTCAAGAAGTAGAGTATATATTTGAAGTCCAACCTTATAAACAACTTCAAGAGAGTATTTTTTGGAAACCAACCAGTTTTCATCAAAGGCGATTTAAAGTGTAATCCCAGTATACAGTATACAACTTTCCCTTTTGGGAATATTCCAGTTTGATCTCGGTTAAACTAAACTACATCTTCAAGTATATTCTTGAAACAATTTTCGGACAACAATTTATAGAATACACTGATTTTACTTAAGTGTAATAGTGAAAATTCAAGAAGAGATAATTTGGAAATAAGTCCAAAATAAAAGTTTTCTAAACCTTATATTGAACTTAGTACATTAAATTTTGAAACATCCGAAAGCTTTATGGGGGTCAGTCTGGAAGAAATAAGTAAAATCCCTAAGAGTACAATACACTAAATCTCTATAGTGTGTGTAAACATAAGGCTAATTTAGAACCATTAAGGACACGAACCACAGACTCCTTTGTGTCTACTCTACACTACCACTTCAGATGATAAATTCAAGATAACAATCACCATTTCCAATACCTAAAAAATCGTTATTCCAAAAGTAAGATATTTCTATTTTATTTTTAAATATACTCATTGTATTTTGTATTATTGTCAAATATTTATTTCTTTGTTGGTTTTTAAATAAAATATTCATTCACATCATTTAGTAGGTTAATTGTCATAATTCAATGAGTCAAGTCAACCTCATCCCAAATTAGATTCAATTTCTGAAACTAATTTAAAACGAGGGGATCATTAGGTATATTTAAATAGATTTCTAGTTTTGACGTAACTGTATTATACGTGGGAAAACTCCAGAAAATTGTAATTTTTTTTTATGCGAAAATTTCCTTGAAATTGTTCTCGAAAAGGTTTCGCGATAAATTTACACAGGCCGACAAAGATTTACTTTCCAAGGAAACAGACAGAATTTTTCAGAAGAATTTCGACGTGATGAATCCGAATCCGACTAAAAAAAGGACCCAGCACGTCAGGTTTTTGTGATATTTTAACCTATAAGTGCAAAAAACCTGTTTTTTATTTATATTTGATGTCATGTAACACCAGGAGATAATTTTTTTCTCTAAAAGGTCAATATTAAGCCTGAAAGTGCTACTCTTCCTCTTTAATATCCATTTTGAAAATTAAAAAATCTTCATTTGTCTCTGAGTAATCGTTTATTGAATTTTCTTTGTTTGGCGAATTTCTTCGAAAACTGAGTAGAAAAACAAAGAAATTTTGATAATAAATGCAGAATTTAAATACAAACATCTAAATTTTAAATAGTTCTAAGGGATTTTCGTTATAACTTAATACGAATTCAATATTAGATTCACAAAATTAAAAAAGGGAAATTTTAGGGAAATACAATCAATTTTAAATAAAATCGTCTGCCATATTGTCGACGCCATTTTTAATTTTGTGAATCTGATATTGAGATTTCTATTCAGTTATATCGAAAATCCTTAGAACTATTTAAAATTTAGATTGTTGTAGTTTAAAATTCTGCTTTATTATCAAAATTTCTTAGTTTCTACTCAGTTTTTCGAGGAATTCGGCCCCCCCCCCCCCCCGCCCAAACTCAAGAAAAATTCAATGAATGAATTTACTCAGGAGACAAATGAAGAATTTTAGAATTTTCAAAAATGTATTATTAAAGGGAAAGAGTAGTACTTTCTGGCTCAATATTGACCTTTTCAGAGAAAAAAAATTTATCTCTTGATGTTACATGACATCAAATAGCAAGTAAAAACAGGTTTTTTTGCAGATTCTAGGTTAAAATATCTCGAAAACCAGACGTTGATGGGTCCTTTTTGAAGGTTGGATTCGGATTCAGCACGTCGAAATCCTTCGGAAAAGTATTGTTTGATTCTTGGAAAGTAAATAGAATCAAATTTTGTATTCCTGTGATATTTATTTAATTGGGGCATTTAAATTGTTTACACAATTTTAACTAAACTTTTTAGTTAAATATGCTGAATTTTAAAGTAAATATTTAATAAATTTTTAGGAAAATGTCGGTGCTGTTGGGCGGAAGAATTGTACAATTATTAACTGTAGAAATCGTTGTATTCATTCATTCATTCTGTCCAGTCAGTCCACACCTGAAGTTATTCCATGATTATGCTTTTGTTTTTTTGATATATTTTGATAGATAATATTAATTTTCTTTATTTTTTCACTCTCACTTTTTAAATTTAATAATAGCATAGTTATTTTTTTGATTTAGAAATATTTTTATTTTATAAATAATACAAAAACATTGTTATTAATTTAAAAAATTATTATTGTTATTTTTCTATATTTCCCTTTTTTCATTTTAGGACAAGATAATTCTCTCTTCATTTTTTTCTAAAAAAATTATAAACATTTGGAAAATTCAAATTAGAAAATATTTTGCACTTTTTCTTGCTTCTCAATGACATTTTATAAAAAAGAAACACTTTTTTCTAAGAAGAATGAAACTATGAAAAAGCATATTATCGCAAAATAATAATAAATAAATAAATAAAGAAATAAACGAGTCTGAAAATGTAAACTTTCGAAGATTTCTATATGAAATGTTATCAAATTATTATTTAAACGACGAAGAGTTGGCTTGATAGAAGTGGTTTTAAACTTAGGAATACCTGGACGAGGCGCATGAGTAGGCTTATGAATTTCTGAGAATTTTCAGGGTTGTTACAATTTTATTTATATATTATACCTTTTAGTCGAAATCTCTTTTAAGCAGAAGTTTTGTTTAATATAATTAAAATTTCAATAAATTTCTATTTAACCGAAGTTTTTATTTACAAGAATTTTCATTTTTATAAATGTTCAATTAATATAGTTTCCAGTTATCCAACACAACTTTTTATTTTAAAGAATTTTTATTTTAATGAAAGTATTATAAAGCAGGATTTCATTAGTTAACGAAAATTCGTAAATAAGCTATATTCTTTAATGTCAGAAAGGACTTAAAAATGGAAGAAATTTTTTTAGCACGAGTTTTAAAAATCATCCAATCAAAAAGTTTTTAATTCTTTACGGATCATCAATTTTGAAACTCGCGCTAAAATATTTCTAGCCATTTCTTAATTTCTTTCACATGTGGCAAACGCGATTTAATGTAAATTTTTTAAAGGTTCATTCGTGCAATTAATAATTGTTGAAATAGGGATTGTGACATTTAAAACTGCAGCTTATTATGCATTTCGTGAAACAAAGAATTATGGTTACTAAAACGTTGTTGACTATAGGAATTCTTTAAAAAATAAAATCTGTTAAATGTAAATGTATATTAATTAACCCCTTCACAGTGTTTCACGTCTATAGAGGCAAAAATAATCGGTACCCCCAGTGTGTATGACCTTTATAGCGGCATCGAAAAATACTGTTATTTAATAGTGATAACGAAGCTGTCTAAAAATGCCTACTCGGTTGTTTTCAGGGTCGCTGAATCGAAATCCGTTATTGAAAATTCAAAATTCCAAATAGCGGTTCCAAATTGGCGACCAAAAAATATTTTAAAGTTTCCGTATTTGACCTAAAATCGTCACTAGAGGGTTTTCGGGGTCGCTAAATTCGAATCCGTTATATTGAAAATTTTAAATTCAACATGGTGGCTTCAAAATGTCGACCAAAAATTTTTTAAGTTTACGAATTTGGCTGAAAGTGCCTTTTGGGGGTTTTTTGAGGTCTCGAAATCTAAATATATAGTCAAAAATTCAGGATTTGGCGGCTTTAAAAACGTCGACTAGAAAATTTAAAGTTCTCAAATTAGTTCTTAAAAATGAACGTAGAGGCAATGATATGTCTGAAGTTTTAAAACATTGTGAAATATTTAAAAATCAATTAATAATTAAAATTTTAGGTAATATTGAAAAATTGAATAATAGTAATTAAATTTAAATAATAATACATAACAATATTAATTAATTATTGATAAAATTTAAAGATATAATAAATTAAATAATTATTAATACCACACAAACCCCCAAGTGATCATTTTTAGTCAAATCCAGGAAATTAAAAATTTTTTGGGTCGCACTTTTGGAGCCGCCATTTTTGATTTTTAAATTTTGATCAAATATTCAGATTCAGCGACCCGCGAAAACATAAAATAGTTTCATATCAAGTAATTTTAAAAAACAAAAATTTTTTTGCACATTTGTGCAACGATTTTGACAAGTACACTGCTAAGGGGTTTAACAGTCTAAAAAATAAAAACTGGAGTAAATAAAAATTCTGTTAAATAAAAATGACAATATTATTTTATGTTATATGCCTATATCTATTAGTCTATATCTATTTTATAGACCATTTTAGAGGATAGGGATTTATGAACCTTTGTCCGGAGTAAATCTTTTGTACATTCGTTTAAAATGTCGGTCTACAACTTGTACTTTGAAAGGGCAACGTTTAAAGTTATGACTTATAATTTATTGTCTATATTTAGAATATAAAAGCTTTACACTATTCTCATAAAATTTTCAAATTAGTCCTAGTCGGTAGTCGAGAGGTGATATTCCAAAATTATAAATAAAGTTCTTTAAACAACGTCTTTGTTCTTATTTATTTGGATACAACATAAATTTTGGCGACGAGAAATGTTGGATATGGCCCTAAAAACCCTCTGATCAGTGATTTCTTGTAATTAAGCAGCTCCATCCTGATGAGTGCAAATTTTTATTTTTAAATAAAAAAACTCGGTCCACAAATCAAAACAGTTGCCAGAATAAGATAATCTCTGGTTGATTCTTACAACAAGGATAACATCTTCCGATTGGCTTCACATAGGATCAAAACACTGGACGTATCTTACCTCCAACGCATCAAATTTTTGTAAACTGTAACTTAGATTTTAACTTCAATACGGAAGAAGTTGTTAGTGTATTCAAATAAGAACTTCCATTAAAGACATGGAACTAGCTGAAAAAGGAAATCTGAAGAAATCGAATCCATTAAAAAAATACAAATTTTTCAACAACAACAAAAAGGTATAAAATCTCGCAAGAAGTACTCACCTATATAAATATTACACATATATACATTTGTATTTAAAAAAAATACTTCATATATACTTTTTCTATAGTGATTAATTAGAGTTTTGATAAACACTTGCGTCTTTAATCGAAAAAAAGGGAGATGTTATATGCCTATATCTTATTTGTCATTATATTCACATTGACCCATTTCGAGATAGGGATTTTCTGGGGACCTTGGTCTGGAGTAAATTATTTTGTAAATTCGTTAAAAATAACGATCTAGAACTTGTTCTTTGATAAGGGAAAGTTTTAAAGTTAAGAATTGAAATCTTTTGTTATCTTAGAATATAAAAGGATGTACACGTTTCTCTAAAATTAAGATTAGTCCGAGTCGGCAGTTCGAGAGTGAGCATTTCCAACATTATAAATAAAGTTTTTTAAACAAAGTTTATTGTTCTTATTTATTGGAATACAACATTATATTAAACATAACTTCGGTCTAAATAAGAGTCGGGTCAAAGGTGATGTAGGTTTAATAAAATTTTAACCACTGGAAAATTCCCAAAAATGAGTTTTTAGGGCCTACTTCTTTCGCCTCACCTGGACATCTGGAGAATGTTCTCTGCTCGAAGGAAGTACCTTGCAAATCTTTTGTCTGTCCGAAGAAAGCAACAGGAGTGGTAAGATAATATTATGTTCGATGTTAAAACTCTTTGTAGTGTCTGTTTAGTTATGGTTATTGCATAAACTGTTAAAATATAAAAGAGAACAATCAGTTTTAAAAAGTCCCCTTTGTTATCGATGGTTTATCTCCATTATACAGAACCTACATTTCAAACTATATTTATCATCGGAATTTGTTTGAAAAAATCGTTACTCGAGGGTTTTCGGAGCCGCTAATTACGGAATCCGATTTATTATTTATCAAATTCAAAATGGCGAATCTAATATGGAAGGTTACACCTACGTAATGTTGGACGGGGATATTATATGACTCGACACCGCAAGTGTCAACTTTGGAGTGGGGCGCGTTCGCGAAATTATGAGAAAAAATTTTCCACTAAGGGTCAGCTAGCGCGTCGGCAATTGACGAAAAAGAACCCGTGTTCCTTAGTTTTAATCCGCAGTAGACATGTGTATAAATTATTGTATAACTTTAATATTTATTGATTAAAGATGTAAATAAATATCGCAGCTGTGATATTGAACGTAATTGGTTTTTACTTTCTTTTAATTATCCCATAAATACAATCAGCCAGGAGTTTAATTCCTACATTTTTACAAGAGTGAAAGTGACCAAGAAAAAGTGTAATATTACGTGTGAAAGCAAGGCACTGATGTGTCGCTGAAGTGGAAAATTGTGTATGCTGAGCGATTTTTCAAGAAGGAAGTCTTAAAATCAGTGCCGGGCTACAGTTAGCTGAAACACGTGGTGATAGCATAGTGGAGACTCAAGTATCGCTGTGAATTGAAAAATGTCTGTAAAGGAAAATACGCATAGTGACAATTAAAAACAAATGCTCAAGGAACACTGGCGTTGCCGACAAATGGTACAAAGGTGGAATTTTATGAATCGATGGTTGGATGCAGATTCAGAACGCACATGGCTGAGTTTTTTTCAAGATGGCTCCAAAACTGTTCATAACGGCGGAAATGACGAAAGGACCGCTCATGATGGTACGGAAAATGGCGATTCGACGCAGAAGCAAAGTGGAATCAAGGGTTCAGAGGACATCGTTGTCGGAATCGTTCGTCGCAAGGAGCATCCGGAAGGGGGGGTCCGCAACTTCTAGGTATGCGTGGTGGGACTGACAGAGAGACCTTATTGCTGGAGAGGGAAAGAGCGTTGCTGGAGAGGGAGAATAGTCTTCTACGCTAGGAAAGGGAACTTTGGAAAAGCGAAAGGGAATTTGAGCGGGCAGGTGATGGTAGCGGCAGAGTTGAGGAATTACGTAGAATGACCCCACGCCTTAATCTAACAGCATTAGCTGAATGGCTGGATAATTTTAGCGGAAATACTGAAGCATGCGAGAAACTGGGTGAAAAGGGTCACCTATTTGAAAACAGCTTACAAAATAGATGATCAATCTTTAAGAATCTTGATCGCAATGAGACTAAAAGGTCGAGCGCTTGAGTGGTTACACTCTAAGCCAGAGCATTTTAATATGTCAGCAGAGGACTTGTTAACTGGAATCAGCTCTAGGTTGCCATGCAGGCAGGAAAAAGTAAGTCGACGTCAAAAGTTCGAAAAAACGATTCTGGAATACGACCGAAACTTTTCAGGAATATTTCCATGACAACGGTGATCTTAGGTAACCTTGTGACAGTGGATGAGGACGAACTATTGGACAACACGGTAGAGGGGATTCCGGATACTGCACTACGAGATATGGCTCGGGTGCATCGGATCACGTCAATGGGATGGTCTAATGCAGGCGTTCGTCAGGGTAAAACTTCGTGGTAAGCAGACATCAGGAGAGACAACGAAGGTGAGAGTAGATAACCGAAACAATAATAATCTTCAAGTCAACGAGAAAGCAGGTAAAGGAGATTCAAAATTTTAAGCCGAAAAGCAGAGATTGTTTTTTGTGTGGCGACATTGGCCATATTAGTTTAAATTGTCCAACAAAATTCTCAGGGTCGACGTTGTTATAAGGTGTCGCGAGTTTGGTCATGTCGCGAAGAACTGCTTGAATGAGTTCTGATTGTTCAGGATAAAAGTTCGGATAAAAAAAAAGTAAACCAAGCGACGTACACGAAATTTGTTTCAAATAAATAAGCAGAATGTAACAGCAATTGATCGTCACGAGGAGTGACATTTCCTTAATGAAATGTAGTCAGTATATTAAATTGGGTTCGCCATAATTCCTGGGTGATAAAATATCATTCGCGGGAGTAGGTCCTGGGGATTTTAGATTTATTTAGGACAAACACAATTTGACATAGAAATTGACGGAAATGTTTATCAAAGTGTGTGTGCATTATTGTGTCAGATGAAAGTCATCAGTCATGTTTTGCTTGTAGGCGCGGATTTTTTGCGGACTGTAGGAATTGCGAATGATAGGTAATGAGGTGAAATGTAAGCCGTTGAATAAAATTGTTGTTGACGAAGTGAGCGTTGACTTGCCGTATATTTTTAATATTGAGATAGATGAAGTAGCAGAAGTGTATGAAATAGATGTTAGCGGAGCGAAAAAATGCGGAGCAGAGAGCAAAATTGATTGAGATTGATTAAGCATTACAAGCCGGGAGACCCGTGCGAGGTGGGGATAGAATAAAAAATTGTGCTGAAAAGTGACAAACCCGATTGCTCAACCGGCGCGCAGAGTGTTCAGAGTATGAAAGGGGCGTGGTGAATTTTACAGTCGGACGAATGGTTAGCAAAAGACATTATACGACCGGTGTTGTCAGAAATTTGCTAGTTCCAGTTGTACTCGTAAGAAAAAAAGATGGGACTTTACGTTTTTGTATAGATTTTAGACGCCTGAATAACATAAGTATTTTGCGATCATTTTCCAAATGCCAGTGATTGTATCGGTTCTTGACTCATTGCAGGACGCGAGAGTGTTTAGCACAATTGATTTAGAGAATGCATTCTGTTCATGTAACTATTCATAAAGATAGTCGACAATATAAAGCGTTTGTGACAATGGATGGAAATACGAATTTAACAGAGCTCCGTTTGGATTTTGTAATTCGCCCGCGGTGTTTCAACGATAATTTTCTTAGAGAAATGGTGAAGTTTCTGGGTCACATAATTGAGGGGGGTCGAGTCCGTCCATAAAAAAAAATTGATGCTGTTATGTCATTTTCAGAACCGTCAAAGTGAGGACTCAGGTGCGAAGCTTTCTCGGATTGACAGGTTTTAACGCTTTTTCAAAATGGGGGGAAGATAAAAAATGCATTTAACGAATTAAAATTGATACTTAGTCAATCTTCCGTATTGTTGCTATTCGAGGTTGGTGCTGAGGACAGAACTGCACACCGACGCATCTCTTTACGGATATGGGGGCAATCTTGTTAAAAAAATGCACAGTACCAGAAACTGCATTCAGTCTACTATATCAGTGGGAAAAATCAAACCGTGCTGAGGAGAACATACTGCAGTTACGTGTCTAAGAGGTGTTGGCATTAGTCAAGGCTTTGAGGCGGCTCCTAGTTTATCTGTTGGGTATTCCTTTCAAAATAGTAACCGTTTGCCAGGCCGTTTACTAAGACAATGCACAAGAAGGATCTCTGCGGACGAGTGGCCAGGTGGGTTTTGCACGTTGAAAGAATTTGATTATACCATTGAAACATCGACCTGGAGTGAGCATGAAAGTACGTGGACGCGCTGAAGTAGAAACCCGTTACCAATATGTCTTCTGGTGGAGGAACAAACAGAGGGTCTTTTGGCAAGGATAAAACGAGCACTAACTGATGATTCTAAAGTTAGTAGATTGGCTACAGAAGTGGAAACGGAAGAGAGAGACGACTTTTCGAAATTAGAAATGGAATTTTATGTAAAAATTATGAAGGAGATCTTCGACTTGGTGCACAATCGATACTCCAGACACAATTGATTCAGAAGGCACATGAGATTCGTATTTTCGGAGCTTCAAAAACGGAAAACGTTGTCAGACGCGAATTTTGGTTCCCGGAGGTAAAATAAAAGGTGAAAAAAAGTGGTGGGGAATTGTTTCTCCTGCATTTTGTTCGAAAAGGAAGCCGGGAAAGTCAGAAGGATGGCTTATTCTTATTCAAAAGGGATGTCAACCGCTGGAAACATTTCACGTAGATCATCTAGAACCATTGATGTCAACTAAAAAGTTATATCGTCATAATTTTTGCAGTTGTCGATGCATATTCCAAATTTGACATGGCTATATGCCACGAAATCAGTAGGATTCAAGGAGGTGATTTATCGACTCAGGAAGCAAGCAGCGATATTCGGGAAATCCAAAACGAATACTCTCAGACCGCGGAACGGCGTTTACATCAAGCGAATTCGAGGAGTACTGTAGGTCTTAAGGAATTCTTCATACTCGCACTACGACGGGAATTCCAAGAGCTAACGACCAAATAGAGAGACTCAATTGCCACTTGAATTCGATTCTCACAAAAAACTGGCAGCACCAAAAAGTGGGGAATGGTTCAAGTACTTGGACAAAGTTCAAACTATGTTTAAATGCCACTTGTCACAGAAGTAATTGGTCTTGAGCCTTTCAAGGTCATGATTTGAAGTCGAAGCAAAGATTGGTGATCAGGTTAAAGTGGTGGAGTCTACAGCAGCTTGATTCAATGAAAAGGTGGACAACAGGCGACGATGGACGAATCTGAGGTGGAAGAGAATTCTCTGGACGACGGTGAAATAAATATAATCAAGATGTCGTTCGAGGCGAACGATGAGCAGGATGGTCGAGTTATGGGTCGGCGAAATTATTTGACTAGACACCAGCATTTGACAACTTGGGAATGGGGCGCGTTCGCGAAAATTATGAGAAAAAATTATCTCTAAGGGTCCGATAGCGCGTCGGCAGATTGCCGAAAAAGAACCCGTGTTCCTTAGTTTTAATCCGCAGTAGACATGTATCATAAATTATATGTAATTTTAATATTTATTGACCTAAAGTGTAAATAATTATCGCAGCTGTGATTATTCACCGTAATTGGTTTTACCTTTCTTTTAATTATCCCAAAAATACCATCAGCCAGGAGTAAATTTCTACAGTATCCTGTAACCTTGCAGCATACTTACATCAACAGATTTGTAAATCCTTACATGTAAGTTTACTGCAAGTTTGCTGCAAGTACTAAAATGTCTTACTTGCTGCAAAATGGCACAGCAAGCTTAGGACAGGCCTACACTGCAAGTTCCCTAAAAATGTTGTGAAAAAATTAAAAAAAAACATTGTGTTTTAGAATGCGAATTAAAGAGAAGTTTTTCTCTTTAATTCGCATTCTAAAACACAATGTTTTTTTTTAATTTTTTCACAACATTTTTAGGGAACTTGCAGTGTAGGCCTGTCCTAAGCTTGCTGTGCAATTTTGCAGCAAGTAAGACATTTTAGTACTTGCAGCAAACTTGCAGTAAACTTACATGTAAGATTACAAATCTTGTGATGTAAGTATGCTGCAAGGTTACAGGTTACTGTAGAAATTTACTCCTGGCTGATGGTATTTATGGGATAATTAAAAGAAAGTTAAAACCAATTACGTTAAAATCACAGCTGCGATAATTATTTACACTTTTAGTCAATAAATATTAAAATTACAATAATTTATATACATGTCTACTGCGGATTAAAACTAAGGAACACGGGTTCTTTTTCGTCAATTGCCGACGCGCTATCTGACCCTTAGTGATAATTTTTCTCATAATTTCGCGAACGCGCCCCACTCCCAAGTTGTCAAATGCGTGTCTAGTCAAATAATTTCCCCGACCCATAACTCGACCATCCTGCTCATCGTTCGCCTCGAACGACATCTTGATTATATTATTCACCGTCGTCCAGAGAATACTCTTCCTCCTCAGATTCGTCATCGTCGCCTGTTGTCCACCTTTTCATTGAATCAGCTGCTGTAGACTCCAGCACTTTAACCTGATCACCAATCTTTGCTTCGACTTCAAACATGACCTTGAAAGGCTCAAGACCAATACTTCTGTGACAAGTTGCATTTAAACATAGTTGAACTTTGTCCAAGTACTTGTACCATTCCCCACTTTTTGGTGCTGACAGTTTTGTGAGAATCGGAATCAAGGTGCGATTGAGTCTCTCTATTTGGTCGTTAGCTCTTGGAATTCCCGTCGTAGTGCGAGTATGATGAATGCCTTAAGCCTTACAGTACTCCTCGAATTCGCTTGATGTAAACGCCGTTCCGCGGTCTGAGATTATTCGTTTTGGATTTCCGAATATCGCTGCTTGCTTCCTGAGTCGATTAATCACCTCCTTGAATCCTACTGATTTCGTGGCATATAGCCATGTAAATTTGGAAAATGCATCGACAACTGCAAAAATATGTCGATATAACTTTTTAGTTGACATCAATGGTTCTAGATGATCTACGTGAAATGTTTCCAGCGGTTGACATCCCTTTTGAATAAGATGAAGCCATCCTTCTGACTTTCCCTGCTTCTTTTCGAACAAAATGCAGGAGATACAATTCCCCACCACTTTTTTCACCTTTTATTTTACCTCCGGGAACCAATATTCGCGTCTGACAACGTTTTCCGTTTTTGAAGCTCCGAAATGACGAATCTCATGTGCCTTCTGAATCAATTGTGTCTGGAGTATCGATTGTGCCACAAGTCGAAGATCTCCTTCATGAATTTTACATAAAATTCCATTTCTAATTTCAAAGTCGTCTCTCTCTTCCGTTTCCACTTCTTTAGCCATTCGACTAACTTTAGAATCTTCAGTTTGTGCTCGTTTTATCCTTGCCAAAAGACCCTCTTTTTGTTCCTCCACCAGAAGACATATTGGTAACGGGTTTCTACTCAGCGCGTCCACGTACTTCATGCTCACTCCAGGTCGATGTTCAATGGTATAATCAAATTCTTTCAACTGCAAAACCCACCTGGCCACTCGTCCGCAGAGATCCTTCTTGTGCATTGTCTTAGTAAACGCCTGGCAATCGGTTACTATTTTGAAAGGAATACCCAACAGATAAACTAGGAGCCGCCTCAAAGCCTTGACTATTGCCAACACCTCTAACACGTAACTGCAGTATTTCTCCTCAGCACGGTTTGTTTTTCCACTGATATAGTAGACTGGATGCAGTTTCTGGTCCTGTGCATTTTTTTAACAAGATTGCCCCATATCCGTAAAGAGATGCGTCGGTGTGCAGTTCTGTCTCCGCACCAACCTCGAATAGCAACAATACGGAAGATTGACTAAGTATCAATTTTAATTCGTTAAATGCATTTTTTATCTTCCCCCATTTTGAAAACGTTAAAACCTGTCAATCCGAGAAAGCTTCGCACCTGAGTCTCACTTGACGGTTCTGGAAATGACATAACAGCATCAATTTTTTTTGATGGACGGACTCGACCCCCCTCAATTATGTGACCCAGAAACTTCACCATTTCTCTAAGAAAATTATCGTTGAAACACCGCGGGCGAATTACAAAATCCAAACGGAGCTCTGTTAAATTCGTATTTCCATCCATTGTCACAAACGCTTTATATTGTCGACTATCTTTATGAATAGGTACATGAAAGAATGCATTCTCTAAATCAATTGTGCTAAACACTCTCGCGTCCTGCAATGAGTCAAGAACCGATTCAATCACTGGCATTGGAAAATGATCGCAAAATACTTATTTATTCAGTCGTCTAAAATCTATACATAAACGTAAAGTCCCATCTTTTTTTCTTACGAGTACAACTGGACTAGCATATTCTGACAACGACGGTCGTATAATGTCTTTTGCTAACCATTCGTCCGTCTGTAAATTCACCACGCCCCTTTCATACTCTGACACTCTGCGCGCCGGTTGAGCAATCGGTTTGTCACTTTTCAGCACAATTTTTATTTCTATCCCCACCTCGCACGGGTCTCCCGGCTTGTAATGCTTAATCATCTCAATCAATTTTGCTCTCTGCTCCGCATTTTTCGCTCCGCTAACATCTATTTCATACACTTCTGCTACTTCATCTATCTCAATATTAAAAATATACGGCAAGTCAACGCACACTTCGTCAACAACAATTTTATTCAACGGCTTACATTTCACCTCATTACCTATCATTCGCAATTCTACAGTCCGCAAAAAATCCGCGCCTACAAGCAAAGCATGACTGATGACTTCATCTGACACAATATGCACACACACTTGATAAACATTTCCGTCAATTTCTATGTCAAATTGTGTTTGTCCTAATAAATCTAAAATCCCAGGACCTACTCCCGCGAATGATATTTTATCACCCAGGAATTATGGCGAACCCAATTTAATATACTGACTACATTTCATTAAGGAAATGTCACTCCCGGTGTCGATCAATGCTGTTACATTCTGCTTATTTATTTGAACAATTTTCGTGTACTTCGCTTGGTTACTTTTTTTATCCGAACTTTTATCCTGAACAATCAGAACTCTTTCAAGCAGTTCTTCGCGACATGACCAAACTCGCGACACTTAAAACAACGTCGACCCTGAGATTTTGTTGGACAATTTAAACTAATATGGCCAATTTCGCCACACAAAAAACAATCTCTGCTTTTCGGCTTAAAATTTTGAATCTCTTTACCTGCTTTCTCGTTGACTTGAAGATTATTATTGTTTCGGTTATCTACTCTCACCTTCGTTGTCTCTCCTGATGTCTGCTTACCACGAAGTTTTACCCTGACGAACGCCTGCAGTAGACCATCCATTGACGTGATCCGATGCACCCGAGCCATATCTCGTAGTGCAGTATCCGGAATCCCCTCTACCGTGTATTCCAATAGTTCGTCCTCATCCACTGTCACAAGGTTACCTAAGATCACCTTGTCATGGAAATATTCCTGAAAAGTTTCGGTCGTATTCCAGAATCGGTTTTCGAACTTTTGACGTCGACTTACTTTTCCCTGCCTGCATGCAAACATAGAGCTGATTCCAGTTAACAAGTCCTCTGCTGACATATTAACATGCTCTGGCTTAGAGTGTAACCACTCAAGCGCTCGACCTTTTAGTCTCATTGCGATCAAGACTCTTAAAGATTGATCATCTATTTTGTAAGCTGTTTTCAAATAGTTGACCCTTTTCACCCAGTTCTCGCATGCTTCAGTATTTCCGCTAAAATTATCCAGCCATTCAGCTAATGCTGTTAGATTAAGGCGTTGGGTCATTCTACGTAATTCCTCAACTCTGCCGCTACCATCACCTGCCCGCTCATATTCCCTTTCTCTTTTCCAAAGTTCCCTTTCCTAGCGTAGAAGACTAATCTCCCTCTCCAGCAACGCTCTTTCCCTCTCCAGCAATAAGGTCTCTCTGTCAGTCCCACCACTCATACTAGCAGTTGCGGACCCCCCTTCCGGATCTCCTGCTACGAACGATTCCGACAACGATGTCCTCTGAACCCTTGATTCACTTTGCTTCTGCGTCGAATCGCCATTTTCCGTACCATCATGAGCGGTCCTTTCGTCATTTCCGCCGTTATGAACAGTTTTGGAGCCATCTTGAAAAAACGTCAGCCATGTGCGTTCTGAATCTGCATCCAACCATCGATTCATAAAATCCACCTTTGTACCATTTGTCGGCAACCCGTGTTCCTTTAGCATTTGTTTTAATTTCACTATGCGTATTCCTTTACAGACATTTTTCTATTCACAGCGATACTTGAGTCTCCACTATGCAATCACCACGTGTTCAGCTAACTTTAGCCCGGCACTGATTTTAAGACTTCCTTCTTAGAAAATCGCTCAGCATACACAATTTTCCACTTCAGCGACACATCAGTGCCTTGCTTTCACACGTAATATTACACTTTTCTTGGTCACTTTCACTCTTGTAAAAATGTAGGAATTAACTCCTGGCTGATGGTATTTATGGGATAATTAAAAGAAAGTTAAAACCAATTACGTTAAAATCACAGCTGCGATATTTATTTACATCTTTAATCAATAAATATTAAAGTTACAATAATTTATACACATGTCTACTGCGGATTAAAACTAAGGAACACGGGTTCTTTTTCGTCAATTGCCGACGCGCTATCTGACCCTTAGTGATAATTTTTCTCATAATTTCGCGAACGCGCCCCACTCCCAAGTTGTCACTTGCGTGTCGAGTCAAATAATTTCCCCGACCAACATTACTTAGGTGTAACCTTCCATATTAGATTCGCCATTTTGAATTTGAAAAATAATATCGGATTCGTAATTAGCGGCTCCGAAAACCCTCGAGTAACGAGTTTCAAACAAATCCGATGATTAATAAAGTTTGAAATGTAGGTTCTGTATAATGGAGATAAACCATCGATAACAAAGGGGACTTTTTAAAACTGATTGTTCTCTTTTTATTTTATCAGTTTATGCAATAACCATAACTAAACAGACACTACAAAGAGTTTTATCATCGAACATAATATTATCTTACCACTCTGTTGCGTTCTTCGGACAGACAAAAGATTGCAAGGTACTTCCTTCGAGCAGAGAACATTCTCCAGATGTCCAGGTGAGGCGAATAAGTAGGCCCTAAAACTCATTTTTGGGAATTTTCAGTTGTTAAAATTTTATTAAACCTAATCACCTTTTACCCGAATCTTATTTAGACCGAAGTTATGTTTAATAAAATGTTGTATTCCAATAAATAAGAACAATAAACTTTGTTTAAAAAACTTTATTTATAATGTTGGAATGTCACTCTCGACTGCCGACTCGGACTAATCTTAATTTTAGAGAAACGTGTACATCTTTTATATTCTAAGATAACAATAGATTTCAATTCTTAACTTTAAACGTTGCCCTTTCAAAGAACAAGTTCTAGATCGTTATTTTAAACGAATTTACAAAATATTTACTCCAGACAAGGTTCAGAAAATCCCTATCTCGAAATGGGTCAATGTGAATATAATGACTAATAGATATAGGCATATAACATCTCCCTTTTTTAGATTAAAGACGCAAGTGTTCAAATCTCTAATTAATCACTATAGAAAATGTATATATGAAGTATTTTTTTTAAATACAAATGTATATATGTGTAATATTTATATAGGTGTGGTACTTCTGCGAGATTTTATACCTTTTTGTTGTTGTTGAAAAATTTGTATTTTTTTAATGGATTCGATTTCTTCAGATTTCCTTTTTCAGCTAGTTCAATGTCTTTATGGAAGTTCTTATTTGAATACACTACAACTTCTTCCGTATTGAAGTTAAAATCTAAGTTACAGTTTACAAAATTTTTTATCGTTGGAGGTAAGATACGTCCAGTGTTTTGATCTGATGTGAAGCAATCGGAAGATGTTATCCTTGTTGTAAGATGTCAACCAGAGATTATCTTATTCTGGCAACTGTTTTGATTTGTGGACCGAATTTAATAATAAAAATTGGCACTCATCAGGATGGAGCTGCTAATTACAAGAAATCACTGATCAGAGCGTAGGGCCATATCCAACATTTCTCGTCGCCAAAATTTATGTTGTATCCAAATAAATAAGAACAAAGACTTTGTTTAAAGAACTTTATTTATAATTTTGGAATATCACTCTCGACTACCGACTAGGACTAATCTGAATTTTAGAGAATAGTGTACAGCTTTTATATTCTAAGATAACAATAAATTTTAAGTCTTAACTTTAAACGTTGCCCTTTCAAAGTACAAGTTGTAGACCGACATTTTAAACGAATGTACAAAATATTTACTCCGGACAAGGTTCAGAAAATCCCTATCTCTAAATGGGTCAATATAATAGATATAGACTAATAGATATAGGCATATAACAAAAAATAATATTTCATTTTTATTTAACAGAATTTTTATTTACTCCAGTTTTTATTTTTTAGACTGTTTAACCCCTTAGCAGTGTAGTCAAAATCGTTGCACAAATGTGCAAAAAAATTTTGTTTTTTAAATTACTTGATATGATTCTATTTTATGTTTTCGGGGTCGCTGAATCTGAATATTTGATCAAAATTTAAAAATTCAAAATGGCGGCTCCAAAATGGCGACCAAAAAAATTTTTAATTTTCTGGATTTGACTAAAAATGATCACTTGGGGGTTTTTGGGGTATTAATAATTATTTAATTTATTATATATTTAAATTTATCAATAATTAATTAATATTGTTATGTATTATTATTTAATTTAATTACTATTATTCAATTTTTCAATATTACTAAAATTTTAATATAAATTGATTTTAAATATTTCACAATGTTTTAAAACTTCAGACATATCAATTCCTCTACGTTCAGTTTTAAGAACTAATTTGAGAACTTTAAATTTTCTAGTCGACGTTTTAAAGCCGCCATTCTGAATTTTTGACTATATATTTGGATTTCGAGACCTCAAAAAACCCCCAAAAGGCACTTTCAGCCAAATTCGTAAACTTAAAAAATTTTTGGTCGACATTTTGAAGCCACCATTTTGAATTTAAAATTTTCAATAACGGATTCGAATTTAGCGACCCCGAAAACCCTCTAGTGAAGATTTTTGGTCAAATACGGAAACTTTAAAATATTTTTTGGTCGCCATTTTGGAACCGCTATTTGGAATTTTGAATTTTCAATAACGGATTTCGATTCAGCGACCCTGAAAACACCCGAGTAGGCATTTTTAGACAGATTCGTTAACTTTTAAATATCAGTATTTTTCGATGCCGCTATAAAGGTCAAACACACTGGGGGTACGAATTATTTTTGCCTCTATAGACGTGAAACACTGTGAAGGGGTTAATTAATATACTTTTCATTTAACAGATTTTATATTTTAAAGAATTACTATAGTAACAACGTTTTATTAACCATAATTCTTGTTTCACGAAATGCTTAATAAGCTGCAGTTTTAAATGTCACAATTCCTATTTCAACAAATTTTAATTGCACGAATGATCATTTATAAGATTTCTTAAATCGCGTGATGCTCATTTGAAAGAAATTAGAAATGGCTGAAATATTTTAGCGCGAGTTTCAAAATTGATGAGTCGTAAAGAATTAAAAACTTTTTGATTGGTTGATTTTAAAACTCGTGCTAAAATATTTCTTCCATTTTTAAGTCCTTTCTGACATTAAAGAATTTAGCTTATTTAGAATTTCGTTAAATAAGAATTCTGCTTTATAAAACTTCATTAAAATAATAATTCTTTAAAATAAAAAGTTGGATAACTGGAAAATATATTAATTGAACATTTTTAAAAATGAAAATTCTTGTAAATAAAACTTCGGTTAAATAGAAATTTAATGAAATTTTAATTATATTAAACATAACTTCTGCTTAATAGAGATTCGACTAAAAGGTATAATATATAATAAAATTGTAACAACTGAAAATTCTCAGAAATTCATAGGGCCTACTCATGCGCCTCGTCCAGGTATTCCTAAGTTTAAAACCACTTCTATCAAGCCAATCTTCGTCGTTTAAATAATAATTTGATAACATTTCATATAGAAATCTTCGAAAGTTTACATTTTCAGACTCTTTTATTTATTTATTTATTTATTTATTATTATTTCGATAATATGCTTTTTAATAGTTTCATTCTTCTTAAAAAGTGTTCTTTTTTTATAAATTGTCATTGAGAAGCAGAAAATGTGCAAAATATTTTCTAATTTTAATTTTCCAAATGTTTATAATTTTTTTAGAAAAAATGAAGAGATTAATTATCTTGTCCTAAAATGAAAAAAGGGAAATATTGAAAAATAACATTAATAATTTTTTAAATTAATAACAATAGTTTTGTATTATTTATAAAATAAAAATATTTCTAAATCAAAAAAATAAATATCTATTATTAAATTTAAAAAGTGAGAGTGAAAAAATAAAGAAAATTAATATTATCTATCAAAATATATCAAAAAAACAAAAGCATAATCATGAATAACTTCAGGTGTGGACTGACTGGACAGAATGAATGAATGAATACAACGATTTCTACAGTTAATAATTGTACAATTCTTCGCCCACAGCACCGACATTTTCCTAAAAATTTATTAAATATTTACTTTAATATTCAGCATATTTAACTAAAAAGTTTAGTTAAAATTGTGTAAAAATTTAAATGCCCCAATTAAATAAATATCACAGGATAACAAAATTTGATTCTATTTACTTTCCAAGAATCAAACAATACTTTTCCGAAGGATTTCGACATGCTGAATCCGAATCCAACCTCAAAAAGGAACCATCACGTCTGGTTTTCGAGATATTTTAACCTAGAAGTGCAAAAAACCTGTTTTTACTTCTATTTGATGTCATCTAACATCAAGACATAATTTTTTTCTCTGAAAGGTCAATATTGAGCCAGAAAGTACTACTCTTCTCCTTTAATATACATTTTGAAAATTAAAAAAATCTTCATTTGTCTCTGAATAATCTTTCATTGAATTTTCTGAGTTTATCGAATTATTCGAAAACTGAGTAGAAACTAAGAAATTTTGATAATAAAGCAGAATTTAACTACAAACATCTAAATTTTAAATAGTTCTAAGGATTTTCGATATAACTGAATAGAAATTCAATATCAGATTCACAAAATTAAAAATGGCGTATACAATATGGCAGACGATTTATTTAAAATTGATTGTATTTCCCTAAAATATTCCATTTTTAATTTTGTGAATCTAATATTGAATTCGTATTAAGTTATATCGAAAATCCTTAGAACTATTTAAAATTTAGATGTTTGTAGTTAAATTCTGCTTTATTATCAAAATTTCTTTGTTTCTACTCAGTTTTCGAAGAATTCGCCAAACTAAGAAAATTCAATAAACGATTACTCAGAGACAAATGAAGATTTTTTAATTTTCAAAATGGATATTAAAGAGGAAGAGTAGCACTTTCAGGCTTAATATTGACCTTTTAGAGAAAAAAATTATCTCCTGGTGTTACATGACATCAAATATAAATAAAAACAGGTTTTTTGCACTTTTAGGTTAAAATATCTCAAAAACCTGACGTGATGGGTCCTTTTTTAGGTCGGATTCGGATTCATCACGTCGAAATTCTTCTGAAAATTACTGTCTGTTCCTTGGAAAGTAAATCTTGTCGGCCTGTGTATTTATCGCGAAACTTTTCGAAACATTTCAAGGAAATTTTCGCATAAAAATAATTACAATTTTCTGGAGGTTTCCCACGTATAATACTGTTACGTCAAAACTAGAAATCTATTTAAATATACCTAATGTTCCTCGTTTTAAATTAGTTTCAGAAATTGAATCTAATTTGGGATGAGGTTGACTTGACTCATTGAATTATGTCAATTAACCTACTAAATGATGTGAATGAATATTTTATTTAAAAACCAACAAAGAAATAAATATTTGACAATAATACAAAATACAATGAGTATATTTAAAAATGAAATATCTTACTTTAGGAATAACGATTTTTTAGGTATTGGAAATGGTGATTGTTATCTTGATTTCTCATCTGAAGTGGTATTGTAGAGTAGACACAAAGGAGTCTGTGGTTCGTGTCCTTAATGGTTGTATATTAGCCTTATGTTTACACTATAGAGATTTAGTGTATTGTACTCTTAGGGATTTTACTTTTCTTCCAGACTGTCACCCATAAAGCTTTCGATGTTTCAAAATTTAATGTACTATTTCAATATAAGGTTTTGAAACTTTAATTTGGACTTATTTCCAAATTATCTCTTCTTGAATTTTCACTATTACACTTAGTAAAATCAGTGTATTTATAAATTGTTGTCCGAAAATTGTTTCAAGAATATACTTGAGGATGTAGTTTAGTTAACCGAGATCAAACTGGATATTCCCAAAAGGGAAAGTTGTATACTGTATACTGGGATTACACTTTAAATCGCCTTTGATGTAAACTGGTTGGTTTCCAAAAAATACTCTCTTGAAGTTGTTATAAGGTTGGACTTCAAATATATACTCTCTTTCTTGAAAATGTTATAAGGTGGGATTTCAAATAGATACTCTCTGCTCTAACGATGATCGTTCTCCTCTTTATAACAAAATCTTCTAATGGGACATCATGCACGAATAATGCAATAATAAGAAAGTGAATATAATTGTTTTTCTTCAACTTTTAAGAAATTAAAGGGAAAAATTGTTTTTTAAATTCCATAAAAAAATGTTATGAACAAATTAATAGTTGACAGTAAACAGAAATTTTTCCTAAATCTCGTTTTATTTGTTACTCTATCACTCTTTATCTCTCAGTTAATCTCCTTTTTAAAGTTTTAATTTCTCTTTGTTTATCATGAAATCGTCAAGTAGCTAATTCAATGTATAGGAAGGAAATAGACTGCAGTCTATTGCAATCAATTGCAATTGAGTTAAAGGAATAAAAGTGATAAGTATTTTATATACCGATATGTAATTGGGATTAGAAAGCAAAATAAGGAAAGTATAAGGGCTAAAAGGAGCATAATAATTAACAAAATTAATGTTAGAATTTATTCGCTGATAGAAAATTTGAAATATAAAGATTTTGACTATATCAGCAGATAGTGACATCTATCAGATGTCATTTGAACTCTTTGGTTTAGAGTTAGGTGTTACATATGATAATTACTTCGATATGGTTTTCAATAAGTAATTAATTTTTTTAATTAATTTTGATCTGAAAAAATAAGCTGCGTGAACGAATGCACTGTGCATCTGTGAGGACTCGAACCCCAGTTCATAGCTGCCTGTCGCGGGACCTACGCCTATCAATGCACCTTGACAACACAGACTGGACGTACACGTTTCTTATATTTTCAGATTTTCTATCATTTTTCTATCAGCGAATAAATTCTAACATTAACTATATAGCTCTTGACTAGTGATGGGTTTGACCTGAGCCCATCGCAGACCACCAAGTCAATTGACTTGATTAAAATTTTTGCGTTTAAAAAAGGCAAAAATTGCTTTTTTAAAAGAAACAATTGCTTTACGCGTATTGCTTTTGTTCTAAGGAAAAAGTTACCTGAGTAAAAGGCATCTAATCTAATCAATTACCGAGATCAAACTGGATATTCCCAAAAAGGAAAGTTGGCACTTAGATTAGAGAATCCATTGTTCCAAGCTCCAGCTTGCTCGTTTACAACAACCCATTAGAGTCCTGTTCTTCTCCAGAAGTCCAGTATTTCCTCTATAGATAGGTTGCTCACCTGCATAGGATCTATAATTGCTTGACCCCAGCTAGAAAGTCTGATCCTAGCTAATGCCGGGCATTCAGATAATATGTGAGACGACATCTCGTCATTCGTCTCACACAGTCTGCACATAGGTGAGACTTTGTTTCCTATTTTATGCTGATGATAATTCAAAAGCCTATGTCCTGTAAAGAGTCAAACAATGGTTTTAACTATGATCTTATCGAGTTTTAGGAGATCGCTCGCTCGCCTCTTGTTGGGCACTAAACCCAACAGAGCTTTCGCTTGCCTTCCCACCCTAATGTCCACCCAATACTTTTCATGTTCCCTTTGACCCCATCTTTCAATGGCTCCCTTAACCAGACACGGCATTAATGCCACTGCTAGTTTAGGACCTAAAAATACCGTTTCAGAACCTATTTTTGCCAAAACGTCCACCCTTTCATTGCCCCTGATTCCCGAGTGGCTCGGTACCCAAATCAACGAAAGTTTATTTACTGAATCTAACTCGTCTAGTACGCTACGGCATTCCCAGACAAGTTTCGATTCTATTGTGGGATTCTTTAGAGCCCTTAGGGCCGTCTGACTATCCACACAAATACTAATCCTTTTGCCCCTTGTCCCTTTTTGAATGGACATTTGGGCACAAGTTAAAATCGCGCAGACCTCGGTCTGCCAAACCGTGGCATATTGTCCTAGTGACTCAGCCACTTTAATGCAGCCAGTTTTTCGATATATTCCGAAGCCTGCACCGCAATCCATCTTGGAGCCGTCCGTGTACCACACCTCGTCCCCAAGTAGAAACCCCTTCTTCCAGTCTAATCTGGAAGGTATTATTATCTTGAAGCGAGGTTTAAATTTCACCCTCTTAATCATCCTATCTTGCACCATACTTAATTCTGGAATTGATAGGATTGAATGTGAGAGCTTGGCGTGTTTACGACTTGACTTCCACTTTCCCTGCGCGTTTAGTCTGCTCATAGTAAGAGCCGCCTTTTTCACCGCAGTAATATATAGTACTTCGGCCAGTATGAATACCAACGCCGCTGTAGGCGTGGTCCTCATGGCGCCTGTAATGCCCAGTGGTGCCAGACGGCGGACGCAAACGGCCCCCACTCTCGCGGCGAACTTACTCCTTCCATATGACCACACACACTATCATACGCGTGGCTTTTGCTCTCGTCGGTGAGCCTCTTTTTCGTTTTTCTCTAATTTCTACAGAAATACGGCGCGAAATTTGAAAATCATACTTCTATTAGAAGTATTGTTTTTTTCAACTGTTAATTTTTTTTAAAATTTGAAATGCATGAATTTTAATATTTTTAAAAAATGTAATACAATTCATAAAGAAAAACAAAGTTTTTTTATTTTTTAACCTGCAAACCATTTCTATATTTTTTAATTAAATAATTTTAAGAAATTATGTTCATATTAAAAATTTAAGAATATTGTTGTACATTAATTAAATGCTCTTTAATAAATTGTAATGAATATAATATATTAATTCATATTGCAAAATAATCTAAACAATTGTTTTTAATGATCATTTTATTAAATAAGTATGTAGAAGGTATTTTTATTAATGTTTTTTTTTAATTGTAAAAAATAATTAGGTTAATACTAATAGCATAACTAATTATTGAATTTCAACTCATTTTAAAATATTATTTAGACATTCACGAATTATTAAATTTTCCTATAAATAATATAATAATTATAAATATATAGTCCGAAATTAATTTATTTAGAAACACATATTGCATTTATTATTTTCAGTTTGTATTCTATTTCAAAACGTCCTCCTTCAATTCAATTTTTAATTGATAATAGTCAATTAATCGTTTATTTGAATCTATTAAATATTTTTTTCAGTGTAATATCAAAAAATTTTTCTTTCAAAAGCACTATAATTGTAAATAAAGTTTGCCGTTAATAGATAAGGCTTAACATTAAAAAATTCAATTATTCAGAAGAATTCTACTTAAAATAACTATTTTTCTAAATATATTTAGGAAATGCATGAATTTTAATATTTTTAAAAAATGTAATACAATTCATAAAGAAAAACAAAGTTTTTTTTATTTTTTAACCTGCAAACCATTTCTATATTTTTTAATTAAATAAAATTAAGAAATTATGTTCATATTAAAAATTTAAGAATATTGTTGTACATTAATTAAATGCTCTTTAATAAATTGTAATGAATATAATATATTAATTCATATTGCAAAATAATCTAAACAATTGTTTTTAATGATCATTTTATTAAATAAGTATGTAGAAGGTATTTTTATTAATGTTGTTTTTTAATTGTAAAAAATAATTAGGTTAATACTAATAGCATAACTAATTATTGAATTTCAACTCATTTTAAAATATTATTTAGACATTCACGAATTATTAAATTTTCCTATAAATAATATAATAATTATAAATATATAGTCCGAAATTAATTTATTTAGAAACACATATTGCATTTATTATTTTCAGTTTGTATTCTATTTCAAAACGTCCTCCTTCAATTCAATTTTTAATTGATAATAGTCAATTAATCGTTTATTTGAATCTATTAAATATTTTTTTCAGTGTAATATCAAAAAATTTTTCTTTCAAAAGCACTATAATTGTAAATAAAGTTTGCCGTTAATAGATAAGGCTTAAAATTAAAAAATTCAATTATTCAGAAGAATTCTACTTAAAATAACTATTTTTCTAAATATATTTAGGAAATGCATGAATTTTAATATTTTTAAAAAATGTAATACAATTCATAAAGAAAAACAAAGTTTTTTTTATTTTTTAACCTGCAAACCATTTCTATATTTTTTAATTGAATATTTTAAGAAATTATGTTCATATTAAAAATTTAAGAATATTGTTGTACATTAATTAAATGCTCTTTAATAAATTGTAATGAATATAATATATTAACTACGCGTATCATCTCTGCATATAAGACGGTATCTACGAGTGCTGTGCAGGTCCTTGCAAGTGTCCCGCCAGCTGATCTTTTGGCGAGGGGAAGGGAAGAAATGTTTCTCTTTTCTAAAGAAAGAAGTTCCTTGGATGAGGAAATAAGACCAAGCAAGGGCCTGATCCGCAAAGAAGCGAGGCACAGGCTCATAGAAAGATGGCAAGAAAGATGGGATGGTGAGGAGAAAGGTCGATGGACTTATCGCCTTATCCCGGCACTTGCCACCTGGATAAATAGGAAACACGGTCAGGTTTCCTATTATATGACTCAGGCGCTCACAGGTCACGGGTGTTTTAACTCGTACCTGTGTCGCTTTAAATTACGCGAGGACGAGGTGTGTGCATATTGCCAGTTCCCTGAGGACAACGCGGAGCACACCCTCTTCTCATGCAAGAAGTGGGACTTGGAGAGGCGGGCCATGTTCGAAGGTGTAAACAGTCAAGTTACACCGGAGAACATGGTATCGCTGATGGCCCAGTCAGAAGAGAATTGGCGACAAGTCGAGAACTTCATAATCTCGGTCATGTCGAGGAAGGATCTCGACGGCCGCCAGAAAGCGTAATTTAAACAGCTTTTAATTTGTTTGTTCGTTTTTTTGTATTAATTTATTTTGTGATTTATTTGTCCTTATAATTTTAACTTATTCTGTGATTTACTTGTCCATATACAGCTTTTATCTTTTTGACTTTATACATCTGTTTATTTTATATGGTTTTTGTTTTACACCTGTTGAATATTTTACCTCTTGACATATTTTACTCTTTTTAGTATTTGTTTTTTATTATTGTTGTGCTGTTAATTCCGCTTGTATATTATAATAGTTTAAAATTTTAACTATTGACGCAGGAGAACCGCAGGTAAAGAACAAAGTCGCAGCAGCGACAGAGTTGGAGCCCCACCCTCGAAGGCTAAAGTCTTGCGACAATTCCGAAGGAGGGTAAAGGGCTCCAAAGGAAGAGTTACGGGTTTTAGTGGGTCGGGCTGGCAGTAGGTCGCCAGTATTCTAAATTTACTATATTATTTATTTTTTCTTTATTTTGATTTGTTATTATACCAACCCCACATAACCTTGGAGTGTGGAATCCAAGGTATCTGTAGGCAGATTTCCCAAATTCCCTAAGCAAAAAAAAAAAAAAAATGTATTTAGGAAAGTCGTGAAAAAGTCAGAAAATTTTGTAAAAAGTACTGAAACAATATTCAATTTCGAAAATTCATAAGAAAATTCTGAATGTTAGATTTCTCATCATTAAAAAGATTTTATGTATTTCAAACTTTTTCTATTTTTAACAACAATTGAACTTTACGGATGTTAAAGGTAATTTAAGTTTATAAAAAACTTTAATAATTCAAATTCTTATAAAATTCGTGACATTTTTTAATATATACTTCATTCATTATTAAAAATAATAGATTAATGGATGTATTTTACTTAAAACACTAAAAAAATTAAATTTTAGAAAAATTATCGATGATTACAAAAACTCAATTATGTTCACAAGTTTTTTTAATATTCTCGTCGAAATTTCAATTATTTAAAAAATTATTAACAAAATTTTTTGCAAAATTTAATTATTTAATAAATTTTAATAAAATTCTTGCCAAAAATTAAATTATTTTCAAAAATTTTCCTCAATTTCATATGAATTCTAATATTTACAAATTTTTTATAAATTTCTTTCTTCTTAAAAATGTTATTAAAAATCGTCAAACTAAATTAATTATTTCGTATCATTAATGTAGTAAAAAATAATATTTTAAAAACCTAGAAAATTTCCATTTTTAAACTGAAAAAATCAGGAACTTTCAAATGAACAAATGCGTGACAACCCTGATCAAGTGTTCAATAAATTTCTCAAGCAAAACAAATAATAAAATTAAAATATTTAAAGTAAAAATAAAAATAATCGTAATATATTTGAATTATTTGAAAATAACTGAAAATATTATTAAAAAATTGGGATATCCAAAGTTGATTTATAAATTAAAAATTGTTTTATTTATTTATTTTTTATTATAATTTCGATAATATAGTTTTTAACAATAATAGAAATTCTGTAAATATTTTTTCCAAAATAAATATCAAATTTCTTAATCAAAATTTGATTAATAACTTTTTTCCGCTTAAAACTTGTACTTTGTTTATAAATTGTCATTGAAAAGCAGAAAATATGCAAAATATTTTCTAATTTTAATTTTCCAACTGTTTTTTAATTTTTTTAGAAAAAATTAAGAGATTAATTACCTAGTCCTAAAATGTTTGTTACAAAGAGCTCATTTTTCTGTAATGAAGAGAAATAATGAAAAATAACTTTAATAATTTTTGTAGATTAATAAAAATAGTTTTGTATTATCTGAAAATAAAAATAATATTTCTAAATAAAATAAATACCTATTATTAAATTTAAAAAGTAAGAGTGGAAAAATAAAGAAAAATAATATTATCTAGTGTCGTTTTCAAATGGAATGTCTTATATAATTATTCAGTACATGATATTCTATATAAAAGAATTTCAAGTTATATTTATAATTTTGATATGCCAAAACGGCAAAAAATATTAACATTCACACTGACCATAACCTACAATTATTTTCTTGATAAATCCTATTTACCGTAAAGCTTGAAATATAATTATATATAAATATTAGTTATTTTTACATAACCTAAAAGTGAATTAAACTAATAATTAAATACCATTAATTATTTTATTAGTAAAAAAGCAGTGGCTGACTTTTTACTATCAAAATGAATATTTCTAACTTATTTAAATTTGAAAGATTATTTATTTTTGTTTTAATTGGATATATAGTTTAAAAATATAAATAGTAAATACACTGAATATTTATTTTAATAAATTTTATATCAATATAAATAATTATTAATTGACTTATCATTTGATAATTTTCTAATTAAAAAATAAATTATAATTAATTGACTTCTAACTTGTTCTTTAATTATTAATTTTAATTCAGAATTGATATTTTATGTAATGAATAAGAAATTATGAATTTATTGAATGGTAAATATTAAATTTCTAATAATAAACTTGGAAACAATACTTCTAATAGAAGTATGATTTTCAAATTTCGCGCCGTATTTCTGTAGAAATTAGAGAAAAACGAAAAAGAGGCTCACCGACGAGAGCAAAAGCCACGCGTATGATAGTGTGTGTGGTCATATGGAAGGAGTAAGTTCGCCGCGAGAGTGGGGGCCGTTTGCGTCCGCCGTCTGGCACCACTGGTAATGCCCCTAAAAACCATTGCTTGGAGTTGGTCCAGTTTCTCTTTGACCGTGATCAATTAAGTCCTAGACCACCAAACCACCACCGCGTGAAGAAACCTGGGTTTTAGATTCATCTCATAGAGCCAATTGACCATATTGGGTCTTAGTCCCCATGATGACCCTATCGCCCTTCTACACGCCCAGAACGCAGTACAGAATTTCCTATACGGATAATCGAAATGTTCTTTCCAACTCAGCTTTTTATCCAGGATTACTCCCAAGTATTTAGCCGATTCGGAAAAAGAAATCTCTTGTCCATAAAATACCGGCTTCATTAAACTCGGTATCTTGTATTTCCTAGTAAAAACTACTATATTTGTTTTCTCTGGATTCACAGAAAGTCCAGTCTGACTGCACCAATTCTTGACAATCTTGAGTGCACTTTCCGTAAGCTCTAAAAGGGTTTCAATTGAGTGCCCTCTTATAATTATAAGGAAATCATCCGCATAGCTTTGCGTATAATATCCTGGTTATTGAGTTTCATTGAGTTTCCTAATCAACTCATCTGACACTAAGCACCACTATAGAGGAGAGAGAACTCCTCCTTATGGGCATCCTTTTGAGACGACGCCTGTTAGCCTGGCCTCATCATATTCTGCTTCGAGAGCTCTCTCGCGAAGAATGCTGTCGATTCATTTAATTAGTGGCTCGGGCACGCCTCGCTTTTTGGCTGCCCTGCAGATAGCTTTGCTAGAGGTGTTAGGGAAGGCACCTTCAATATCAAGAAAGGTACCCACCGCACAACCCTTCCTGCCAATTTGCTCCTCTATTCTACCTACTGCAGAGTGGAGGGCTGATTCTACTGAGAAACCTGCTGTATACACATGTTGTCCCGAGTGCAAGGGGTAATCCCTCAGACATTTCTGTCTAATAAAATTATCCACCAGTTTTTCTAACGCCTTTAATATAAAGGAGGTTAGACTAATTGGTCTAAAGTCCTTTACAGCAGTATACCCTGTGCGACCGGCCTTCGGGATAAATACCATCCTCGTCCTTTTCCAGGACTCAGGTGTATAACTAAGAGCAATACATGCTCTCATGATTTTACACAGGGGTAATCTAATACAATCCAATCCTCTTTGTAAAAGGACCGGATATATACAGTCCCCCCCTGAGGCTTTAAAAGGTTTGAAAGAGCCTATTGCCCAATCAATACCCTCTGGAGTCACAACTCTGGCTGCAAGTTTCCAGTGTTCCCGCTTTCTTCGGGCTCTACGTGGACCCCCGCCAAAGTCATGTAACGCTCTCTCCTCAAAGTCCGGGAAGTTAGCTTCCATCAGATACTTTAAGCAGTCTTATTTATTCTGAGCATATTGCCCATTAGATAACTTAATGGTAGATAGTTTTGCCAAAGGGTCTTTAGCCAGAACTTTATGGAGTCTTGATGCTTCAGGTACTCTTTCCATTCCTTTGCAAAAACTCCTCCAGCTAACACCCCGTGCTTTATCTACCTCTTTCTTATAAGAATTACGAGCTGCATGGTAATTATCCCATGCTTGCTTATTCTTACGTTTCTTGGCTTTATTAAAAAGCTTTCTTACTGTTTGTCTGTGACCCTCCAAACAGGAGCTCCACCATGTATTACTCCTGTTGGTGTCCACCTTTTTGGCTACACAGCTTCTCTCAAAAGGAGCCGACAACAGAATCTCGCAGATATTCCGCTAGGAGTTCTAACTCTTCGTACGTTCCGTACGAGGTGAGGAAGTGACCCATTAGTCCAGTCGCCCTGTGTTTTTTCGTGCCAAAATTAATACCTGAAGTCTGATTGTGGATTCATATAGTGTGGGGTGGTAGTATGAATATGTATATGTTTCCAACTCGAGATTTTTCATGCTGCGCGTTATAAACAATTTTGAAGGTGCCGAAAAACAGTTTTTTGATGACCGTTCATTCCCATCAAATTATAGGGGAAAAAAATGTTAATAAAAGTTATAGAGCTCGGAAATACCTTTAAAATGATAGGTCATATGTTAAAATTGGTCCATTTGTTTACTGGCAAATGAATTTAAACCACTAAAAATGGCACTTTCTTATTTGTTTAATAACTTGAACAAAAGTTAACAAATTCTTTTGATATTCTCCAAAAATGTTCCTCTCAAGACCCTCAAGATGTGTGCCAAATCTGAATACGATTCGATAAATAGTTCATGAGAAATTCCATTTGTTAACTAAAAACATGATTTTTTAAAATGGAATTTCTACATTTTTGGCCGGATGAAAATCAATTTTTTTTGTTGGGTTCTCTTCATGAAATGTCAATCTATCAATCACAATTTGTAGCGAATTGAATTTTTACAAGAAAACTGGTTTTTTGGGGGGAGAAATTTTTGGCTTATAAACAAATGAACACTACATCAACAATTTTTACTTTAACAATTTGTCATAAACGCCATTTGATTACTTATTCTTTCCTGCAAATTTTGCAAAAAAAAATTTTGATCTAGGTCAAAAGGGGGGGAGATAATTTTTTTATTTCAAAAAATTCCTGAGCCTTTAATTATAAATATTTTTTATTTTTTTATTATATTTTTTTAGTTGATTAGTCATACTAATTATAAAAAAATCAATCTAAACATCTATGCACTTCTTGTTCGTAAAAAAAATCCTAAAATGTATGCAACGTTTGAATGCAACGTAGAGCAGCCTATTTGCTCTAGGCTGCATAGTGGGAGACATCATCAGTCGCTCGCGCTAAAGTTGATTTCAAACTTTCAAATTCGTAAAAGTTGTCATAACATTCAAACAAATTGATGAATTTTAATCATTTTTTTTAAAACTGGGCTAAAATTTACTCAGGAATTCAAATTTTTTATTTGTTTTTTCAAAAATTTATAAATAATGTCAAAAAATTATTAATTAAAAAAAATTTTTTTTTGGTTTTTTTTAAATTCATTTATTTCAAATTTTTTATTTTTAACTGCTCGAATAATAAAAGCAATTCAAATTTATTAAGGTTTTCGGTAAAATGCTATTCGCAGAACTTTTTTCTTACCCAAAATTGAGGTATTTTCGAAATATATGTCAAATTATTAGTATAATATTGTTCTGCAAATAGCATTTTTCAAAAACATTAATTCTTTTAATGCAAAAATAATTAATTAGTGTTTCTTTTATTATTCGAGCAGTTAAAAATAAAAAATTTAAAATAAATGAATTTTAAAAAAAACCAAAAAAAAATTTTTGTTAATTAATAATTTTTTGACATTATTTATAAATTTTTTAAAAAACAAATAAAAAATTTGAATTCCTGAGAAAATTTTAGCCCAGTTTAAAAAAAATGATCAAAATTCATCAATTTGTTTGAATGTTATGACAACTTTTACGAATTTGAAAGTTTGAATTCAACTTTAGCGCGAGCGACTGATGATGTCTCCCACTATGCAGCCTAGAGCAAATAGGCTGCTCTACGTTGCATTCAAACGTTGCATACATTTTAGGATTTTTTTACGAACAAGAAGTGCATAGATGTTTAGATTGATTTTTTTATAATTAGTATGACTAATCAACTAAAAAAATATAATAAAAAAAATAAAAAATATTAATAATTAAAGGCTCAGGAATTTTTTGAAATAAAAAAATTATCTCCCCCCCCTTTTGACCTAGATCAAAATTTTTTTTTGCTAAATTTGCAGGAAAGAATAAGTAATCAAATGGCGTTTATGACAAATTGTTAAAGTAAAAATTGTTGATGTAGTGTTCATTTGTTTATAAGCCAAAAATTTCTCCCCCCAAAAAACCAGTTTTCTTGTAAAAATTCAATTCGCTACAAATTGTGATTGATAGATTGACATTTCATGAAGAGAACCCAACAAAAAAAATTGATTTTCATCCGGCCAAAAATGTAGAAATTCCATTTTAAAAAATCATGTTTTTAGTTAACAAATGGAATTTCTCATAAACTATTTATCGAATCGTATTCAGATTTGGCACACATCTTGAGGGTCTTGAGAGGAACATTTTTGGAGAATATCAAAAGAATTTGTTAACCTTTGTTCAAGTTATTAAACAAATAAGAATGTGCCATTTTTAGTGGTTTAAATTCATTTGCCAGTAAACAAATGGACCAATTTTAACATATGACCTATCATTTTAAAGGTATTTCCGAGCTCTATAACTTTTATTAACAATTTTTCCACTATAATTTGATGGGAAAGAACGGTCATCAAAAAACTGTTTTTCGGCACCTTCAAAATTGTTTATAACGCGCAGCATGAAAAATCTCGAGTTGGAAACATATACATATTCATACTACCACCCCACACTATATGAATCCACAATCAGACTTCAGGTATCAATTTTGGCACGAAATGACCACTTTTTTCACAGGGCGACTGGACTACATGGAGACCTTGAGGCTGATTCACAAGCTCCTCAGCCGCGTCCCTACCCTGAGCACTTTGCTCAGCAGCTGCGTCTGTCCCTGGCCTCGGCACTCTTAGAGTGATTTGGCTAAGTCCAAAGCACAGTTTACACTGCCGAGCCTAGAGAACACCTATGTCGCTCTCCGGTACTCCTAACGCGAGAGTCCAGCCCCCAGCCGAAGCTTGGTCCATCCTTCCCTCGCCACACGAATACACCCTCCAATTGGATGTATCCACCCCGGTATTTTGTCTTACGAGGTTTCTAAGAATTGAGGCCTGGTTCACCCTTGGACCGGGTACCCAGGCAACAACTCTCACCAGCTTATTTAGCTGGGACTGGTCCACCACCTTTAGGGTGAGGCCCCCCACCGCCTGTCCAAGTCTCGGTATACGGCTATTCAGTCATTCCCTAGAATCAGAAGGCACTCCACGAAGACAGCTCCTCTGGTGAGCCGAACTTCCCCAAAACGAGGATAGGGTCCTGCTTCGTCCCCTTCAATCTCCCCATGATTGAATCTCCCATGATCCTCAGCTGGTCAAGATGCTTTGTTGTCATCACAACTCTGGGATAGCCTTCCGCAATGATCGCCCCAGAAAGTGACAATCTTGCAATCTGCGAAAAAGATGCGGTCCCCACATGTGGTCCCCTTATCTTTTTCTTTGGCATGATCTGGTTAGGGAAAGCCTTCTCCGAGTCCTGCCGCCTTTCAGACATCAAAGCCCCAGTAGAGACCCCTACAGTGTTGCGATCCTCCAAAGGAAGCTCTGCAACACTTTCGTGCTCAGAATTTAAATTTAAATCTTGATTAGTAGTATCCATAATTGGTCCCACGAGTACAGAGAAAATAAAGGTCCATCCTTGGAGAGCCTCGATCTAAGGATAAGGCTAATTACATCCAAGAGGTCGCCTGGTATCTTGGAGTCTCGTTTACGATACCTCCATTCAGAGCCCCCCATGGGGACGGGGCGTCCAGAAGACGGGCCCTTCCTGTAACACAACTGATCTCGAGCTTTACGAGAGCTAAGTTATGCCCAGCGATGGTCGTCCACCCCGCCCCCCGGAGGAACTCGAAGGATTTGATGACCCTGGTATCATTCATCCATGGACACGAGTTCATCACGGATTGGGTGGCGAGACACGCGCCTCAATCACCATGGCACAGCCAATCGAGCCATGGAAGGGTTTCTTCTTGGTCAGACTCCCTCCAACAGGAAATCTTCAGAATGAACCCGCGGTTAAGCCTCTGTTTATCCCGTCTCTCCCGATAACCTCTCGAAATTCTTGAGCGGCCGACCCATTGTGAAGGGTTCGCCCCCTTAATCGCCACGAGAGACATCGAAAAGTAGTTTCCTGATAGGAAAAGAGTCCCTCAAGCCCTCCCACCAACAACAAGGTCCTGAAACCTCTAGGGAGAAGAGTAAAAGGCATATTCTCTTAAATTTTTTTTCAGTATATGTTCTAGACAAAAATGAGTACATATAACATTCTTTTGAAAAATTGAAAATCGTCACGAATGCAAAGTTTCCTCATGACGAAACAAAAGGATAGAACGGTATAAAACAAATGTTATTTATAAAGATAAGGAAAAAAGTAAGTACTCAGATTCTAATAAGGATAGAAAGAGAATAAAGAAAATAGTAGAAGGATGTAATAAGGGTTATTAGAAGAGATTATAGAAGGAAAAGCTTAAGATAAAGGAAGGTCGTAAGCAGGGATCAGTGAGTTCTTGGATTAAAGTTTAAAAATTAAATATCTTAAAACAGCGACAGAGAGGAAAGAAAGTAGAGAGAAAAAATATTGAAGAAGATAATAAGAAAAATGTTATTCAAAAAGATTGAGAAGAAGAGAAGACAAATAGCGATAAGTGTAATAAAAATGTGGATAAAATTATATGGGGATAGAAAGGGAAAAAGTGAATAGTAAGAGGATAAAAAGCGATAAAGTAAGGGTTATTAAAAGAGATTGAATAAAAAGGGGAAATAGGAAAAGATTGAGGGGAATAAAAAAGGGATAGCCTGGGATAGAAACAAGATTATTAAAAGAGATAAGTTTATTCTTAGATGAAATTAGAGATAGAAAGAGATAAGTGTGGATATTGAAAGTATTAAAAGAGATGAAATAAAGGTTATTGGAAAATATATATATAAATATATAACCATACACGGAAAATCTTTGTTCAAGAAAGATTACAAAATTTCTTCAGGAAATGAAGATATGGAAAAAATTCTATGACTGTTTATAAATGTTTTGTATAATAAATGAAACTTTTCTCTATTTTTACAAAACTAGAAATAAATCCTTTTTAATATTTTAGGAAAAAGTATAAATGAAATTTCAGAAATAATTTCGGAGAATGTTTGAAATAATTTTATATTTCTTTCAAAAGATTTAATAGTTCTCTATAATTGTTTTGAAAAAACCTATAAAATTAATGTATTATAGTTAATGGTCCTTTTTTTAAATAATACTAAAAAAATTGGGCAGGATGTGCTTTTATAAGTTATATTTACAATTCTAGTGAAAAAGAACTTTTATGTTTATTATTATATTAACAATATTTTACTTTAATTTAATAAAGAAAATAATAATTTACTTGATTTAAACGAATAATTTGTTATCTTATAAACAAGGCAAAAATGACCTAAGTAAAAACATATTCTAATAATTTTTTAATTTCTTTTAAATTTATTAAATCAGCTTACTCCGAATTTTTTAAATAATTATCCTACTCCTCAAAGAGTGCCAAACTTTTTTTTAATTTCGTCAAAATATAGAATCTTTTCAGTCGAAAACATTAACATTTTTTTAATTATTCCATATTACATTTATTTTAATTTAAATTATTTTAAAAAGTTAATTTTCATAAAACCTTATTTCTTTTCACAAGTGGCTAAGAAAACGCAGGTTTAGTATATAAGAGAGATTCAAAGCAACTCGTGGTATGTTATTATATGCGTGCGTGCGAAAGCGAGTGTTATTGTATTCGTATAGTTGTAAGATAGTGTTAGTTTTAGGTTGCGTTATTATAGTGTGTGTAATCTGTGACAGAATAATAGTTATTTATGATACAAGTGCGTAAAGTCAGTGATTTTACAAGTGTGACATTTACAGCACGAGCCGAAGGCGAGTAATTCAAATCACACTCGTATAATCACTGACTTTACGCACGAGTGTCATACAACATTTTTTGCAACATTAGAACAACTAAACTTGCAGCACTATTGACAATATTGCTGAAAGTTTAGGTGTAGTGAGGGAACTGTTAAATGAAATTTTCTTAAAGCTAAAATAAAAAAATGTGATTGTAAATTGTTGTTTTAAAGCTTTATTTCATCGTTTCTCATCAAACAGTCACAAGAATGTGTAAAGTAATCATTTTACGCACTGAAAATCACTTTACATACTGGAATTCACTTTACGCACTGCTAGCGGTGTGTAAAGTAACACTTTACACACCGCTAAAAAAAGAAGTACTTTACACACTGTTTTTAGTGTGTAAAATTGAATTTTACAGGTTAGTGTTGCAAAAAAAATTTTGATAGATATGTCACGACTTTTTTAAAAGCTGTCAAAACGGGAAAAAAGGCATTAAAGCATCAGGGTGTACCTTTTGGAAAATCCTTATTGCTTCATTACCGATAGATATATCAGGGATAGATTACTGAAATGAACTTCTTAATCTACTTTCAAAAATTTTCATAATATAATAGTGCAGTCCCTTGGCACCGCTTTGCGTTTCGTAACTAGGCCAAGAGTGTGATAGAGATACCCCTGTCGGTAAAATGACAAAAAAATGCTGTAAAGGTGTTTCTACAATAGCTTACAAAAATTTTATTTTTTGCCTGATTCAAAGTAATTACATTTGAGGTGCAATCCTAGATCTAGTGGAGGATGAAAAATGGATTGTAGAAAGTCAGGGATATAAAACAAAATCAAAATAACCGTTTTTGGCTATTACTTGGTCCATTGTATCTCTACAAAAATACCTTTTTTAAGATGACTCGAAAAGACCACTAAATATTATTTCCTTTCATTTATTAATGTAGAAAGGAGTAGTTGGTATTGGAAGGTTCACCCTTTATCATATATGCCTTCCTTCTGGGTTGGACAACTTTTTGAAAAGTGGTATGCCTTCTATACACTGTAAAAAAGGGGAGTTAAATTTTAACACCCCAGGGGATTCTATAAAAGTCGCACCCATTGAGGAGTTAATGTCAGGGGAGTTAAATAAAGAGAGTTAAAATTTAACATCCAAATGGTGAACTCCACGTCAACTCATCACAGATATTTTCTAGACTAATTGGGATTTGGTTAATATTTTATGTATATGCTCCTTAGGCGATATGAAAAAAGTTCCCCAAACATTTTTTGAAAAAAATAAAAAAATGGCGGAGATATGAGACTTTGAATTTTTTAGTACTTTTATTTTAAAAAATTCATAACTTCTACTCTAATAATCCGATTTTAATTTTCAATATCAGAAATTGTTCGTAAAATACCATATTTTAAACTAAAAAATATTATAATTAACAAAAAATATTTTTGCTCTATTTTTGTCAAATTTGAAAAATAAAAATCGTCATTTAAAAAATATGGGGTTTTCAATTTCTTTTTTATTTATACCAAAAGATGCCAAAATTTGTCTGTTAAAAATCTGGTAAGTTTCATTGTGGGACCGCCATGGGTTTTTGAAAAAGAAATAAATTTAATGTGATGCATGATACAAATTTATACGTTCTTTCAGGAAATGTAAAAAAAACAAATGACCATCACAAGTAATATGAATTCATTGCTAATTGTTCCCTGTCTTTCTAAAGTTTTTTTTCTATGCATCACATTAAATTTATTTCTTTTTCAAAAACCCATGGCGGTCCCACAATGAAACTTACCAGATTTTTAACAGACAAATTTTGGCATCTTTTGGTATAAATAAAAAAGAAATTGAAAACCCCAAATTTTTTAAATGACGATTTTTATTTTTCAAATTTGACAAAAATAGAGCAAAAATATTTTTTGTTAATTATAATATTTTTTAGTTTAATATATGGTATTTTACGAACAATTTCTGATATTGAAAATTAAAATCGGATTATTAGAGTAGAAGTTATGAATTTTTTAAAATAAAAGTACTAAAAAATTCAAAGTGTCATATCTCCGCCATTTTTTTATTTTTTTCAAAAAATGTTTGGGGAACTTTTTTCATATCGCCTAAGGAGCATATACACAAAATATTAACCAAATCCCAATTAGTCTAGAAAATATCTGTGATGAGTTGACGTGGAGTTCACCAAATGCTAACTCCCCATTGAAAAATAACTCACACGGGTGTTGATGAATGGAGTTAGTAAATTAACTCTCTTTTGGAGTTGATTTTTAACTCGAAAAATTTAACTCCTAACTCCCGAGTCCGTTAACTCCCTAAATTTTTTACAGTGTAAGAATGTCTTAAGACTATGACGTATGATGATTGAGATAGGCCATAAATTTAAAACATTTTTATAGGCGGCAGACCACTTTTCAAAATGTTGTCCAAACCGGAAGGAAGGCATATATGATATTTGGTGTACCAAACCCAGACCGACCCACCTTCAACGTGCCTTTACCACCCCCAACTTTGACCCTTTGAAACTTTAATTATCGTAGGTTATATTTTTTTCTTACATTATTTTTAACCCAAAAACATATGGCATTGTCAAAAATTTTTAAATGAAAGTTTTGAAGAGGTAAGAATTTTTATCTTTTTACTCGTTTTATATTTTTGAAAATCCATGAAAAAAGTTGCTTAAAATTATATAATAAGCCTAAAAAAATTTTTCTAGGCAAGGGGGCGTCCATAAATCACGTGACTCAAAATGGGGGGTGGGGGGTTAGGAAAATTATCACAGTTTATCACCTGGGGGGGGTAGGGGGCTTCGCACATGATCACGTGACATGAATTAACTCTAAATTTTCAAAGAAAGCTTAATTTTAAATTTGGACGATTTTTCATATTCAGCATCTCAATGGGTAATATAATTGATGTTACCGACGTTCGGCATTGCAGACGACGATTTATCCTTGTGAGTCGTGAACGTGTACATGCTTTTTTCGAATCGAAATGTAAACAAACAAATGCCGGTGCATGCACGTTCGTAAGAAGCTTTTTTATCTAGAAGTGAAATAGTAATTGTTTTATTTAACTTTCGTTTAACGAAAGTGAATCTGAGTATCGAGCAAAAATGAGTTCCAATATTGGAACTTTGTATGAAAATCTTTTCAAGGAATATAAAATTCTAAATTGCTTTAAAACAGCACAAAAAACTCAACAAGACTTTGTAAATCTTTGGACAGAAGCTAAAAAGAAATATAAAACAAAACCGGAATTGTGCGAATATGGAGAAAATCTTTTAAAAGAATTAAGACAAAAGAACAAGATTAAGCAAGCGAAAAATATTACGCATTTTTTTGCGAGTGCTTCGAAATCAAAGGTGTGTTTTATTTTTATACATTATAATTTTTACGTGAAATTTGTTTAAGATTTGGTTAGTATTTTAATTATAGTAATAAAGTAAGTAATTAATAATAATTGAGTATTTTTAATAATATTATTTTTCATTTATTTATTATCAATTTCAATAAAATATTAAAAAAATAATAATTAAATTTTTTTAAGAGTAAAGATACTTCATCAACGACTATTGATCTAACTAAAGCTTCAGGAGATGACTTAATAGAACCTAAATCCGCAGAATCAGATATCGTTGCTGGAACAGTAAATTTAGAATCACCAGAAAAATCCAAATATTCTGATGGCGTAGGAGAATCTGATGAGATATCCAAGGAAAATTATCCAAGTAATAAGTGCATTATTTCAAAAATACTGTTTTGATTTAAAGACCATTATAATTATAAAAAATTCAGAGCATTAGTTTTGTTCTATTATTATTCTATAATTTTTGAGAACGTTAATTAACAGTTAATATATTAGTTTTAAATTAAGTGTTTTACTTTGTTATATATTTTAATGTATTTCTAAAATAGATATTTTTCGATTTATTTAATACAGTTAATTTTGTTAAATAATTGAAATAGTAATTAACTAATCTGATCTCGCCAATAAATTAATATTTTTATCTAGAATTATAAAAATAAGTTATTACATAAAAAACCTGAAAGATAAATATTTTTCAATTATTTTTATAACATTACAAAAATTATTCAAGTTTATTAGATCGATTTTTAAAAATTTTATTGATAATCTAATTTCAGATTTAAAACGAAAGTATACTACTCCAGCTCAAGATGAAATCAAAAATCGAATTCATAATTTAGAGAAAGAAGTCAATATTCTTTATCTTCAGAAGGATTCTATGAATGCCGATGGAAGCGAAAAACACAAAATTAATGAGCTAAAAAAAGATATTGAGTCCTCTAAAAAGAATTTAATTAAACTGCAGTCACATGCCAAGCAAGTTAAAAAGTATAGAGAAAATATAAAGGAAAGTCTGAAAGAAATAAAAAACAACAATAAGTCTTCTGAAAATGCAGAAATTAACACGACATCTGGCCGTCCACGACTAGAGCTGGCTCAGCCGGATCTGCTGAAAACAATTAGCGATTTAGCAATGTTTGGAGCTTTTGCAGAAGAACGTCGTCGCTGTGAAATCGTTCGTACCTGTAGAACACTTGATGCTCTTCATGACCGTTTACAAGATCTTGGTTTCAAACTCTCGAGAAGCGCACTTTACATTCGTTTACTGCCTAAAAGATACAATACACTAGAGGGGAAACGACATGTAATCACAGTGCCAGTAAAATTAAGTCGTCCAGAAGCTGATCATCACAAGGCACATCCAGACCAATATTTTTGCATTTCCACTATTAGGAATCTGGAAACAATAGCTTCAATTTTAGGACCTAATGAAGTCTTCTTTATTTCACAAGATGACAAGGCTCGAGTGCCTATTGGTATCACCGCAGCTACTAAACAGGCACCACTCTTAATGCATGTCGATTATAAAGTGTCCTTGCCAGACCATGATTGGGGCGTGGCTAATCGACACAAATTAATTCCCAGTGTATACGCTGGATGTTTGATAAACAGTAATGCAATGGGAAAACCTGAAGCAGTCACTTATTCTGGTCCTACCTATATATCAATTAGAAGCGGAAAACATTCTGCATCAACTGCATCTTCACATGCAGAAGATTTTAAAAAACTCGTTCACCTAGAATCTTTTAAAAAAATAATTCGTAACGAGTCAGGTGATGTTAAACCCATTATTATGATTTCATCAGATGGAGGGCCTGATGAAAATCCTCGCTTTCCAAAAGTAATCTCAAATGGGATAAAGCACTTCCATGATTATGACCTTGATGTTTTAATTATTTTTACTAATGCACCAGGCAGAAGTGCATATAATAGAGTGGAAAGAAGGATGGCACCTCTCAGCAGAGAATTAGCGGGACTCATTTTGCCGCACGATTCATGTGGAAGTCACCTGGATAATAGTGGTCGTACTATTAATAAAGATCTTGAAATTCAGAATTTTCGTAAAGCTGGAGAGATTTTAGCTGAAATATGGAGCAACATGGTTATTGACAATCATGATGTTGTGGCCGAATATGTTGATCCAAATCCAGAAGCTGAACAGTTTGTACCTCCAACTGCTTCACAAAAGTGGTATTCAAAACATGTTCGTGAAAGTCAATACATGGTTCAGGTATGCATTGTTTATAAATAATACTTTGTTTCATTTCATCAGAAAATTTTATTTAGAATTAAAGTAGAATATAATATCGAAAGACATTAAAATAACTTTATTTCACTGTAAATAATTCATTTTATAGTAAATACGAAATTCAGTTATATTACATAAATAATTCTTCTTAAAAATAGATTGTAAAATGTACTGACAATTCCTGCTGCAAAAAAATGCGAAGTTCCTGGATGACTCTTCTTCCAACACGCTTCTTAAGTGCACCAGTTCCAATCTTGCAAACATCGAAAGGTCTACATATACCAAGCCCACAAGAGCATGACGGAAAGACTTTTGCAGAATTTAGCATAATAAAAATGCTACACATCAAACCTGACGTTGATAAACTGCCGTATGATTCTTATTGCCCAAGTGTGCAGTCCGAAATATCTAGTAGAGCATGCAAAATATGTGAAATATATTTTTCTTCGAAAAAGGCCGTGGCGAATCATAAACGTTTTCTTCATAGTAAGAAATATTTAACTGATGAGGACAATAATTGTGATGAAGTCGAAGATCAATTTCAAGATCTTGAATCAAAAGATTCCGAAGAAACTGCTCCAATCATCAGTGTAGAAGAAAGTCTTCAGAATTATTGGATTGAAGTTTAAATTCGTTTTTCAAATGTTTTAAATTATTTTATATTTTGTGTTCACATTTTATTTCTTGTTAAAAGTAATAAAAATATTAATGAGATAGTTAATAAATTTTATGAGAAATATATATGTAATATATATATATATATATATAATATAAATATATATATATATATATATATATATATATATATATATATATATATATATATATATATATATATATATATATATATATATAAATATATTTAGAATTTGCAATTATCAGTCTCTCACACTTTGTTAAAAAATTTTCCTTCGTTTTTTAACAATTTTCATAAAAATTAGAAGTCACGTGACAATAGGAGGGGGGTGGGGGATCATAGAATGTATCACGGTTGATCACTTGGGGGGGTGGGGGTCAGAAATTGCCCGAAAACCAGTCACGTGATTTATGGACGTCCCCCAACGTGTAAAAAGATAAAAATTGTAACCTCTTTAAAAATGTAATTTTCAAATTCTTTACTATCCCATGTGTTTTTGGGTTAAATAATTAAAATTTAAAGGGTCAAAGTGGGGGTGGTTCCTCCCCTTAATTAATAGTTAATTAATATCATATATTTAATTATTGCATTTTTTACGTAAGTAATTCGTATTTGGTATAGAAATTACTTATTTGATACTATACAATAAAATATTTATGTCCAGTAAATATTTACTTACCTCAAATATATAAAAACAAATTCATAAGTAAAGACAAATAGGATTAAGGCTATGTCCAAGTTCTGAAATGTAAACAAACCAAAAGGTAAACAATCCAAGCAGTAAAATCGCATTTTTTAAACATCTTTTTCTCTCACAAAAATTAATGTTATTATACTTTTTTTAAAAAATGGTTAATCAGAGTATCAAAGTCTCCAATAAAATCATGTTTGACTATGAGCAATAAAAATTAATTAGTAAAATAATTAATTAAAATGAAATTACAAGAAGAAAAGGTAAAAACTTCTGCAACGTCCGTGCGGTTGATATAGTAAAAACACTTAAACTTTTCGCTACATGGACTCTGACGTTCTCCGCGCACGCGCCGACACCATGTGAAAATGCACATTTTGTTTTAGACTGAAACTCAGTTATTTTTACATGCTTTCAACTATGCTGGGTGTAGTAACCAAATTCAACACTTCATTTTACCATTTTCGTAAAGAAAATGTAAATTTGTATTTATCAGAGTTCACGGCGCGAAAAGTTTATGTGTTTGACTATATCGACCACACGGACGATGAAGAAGTTTTAACCCTTTTAACCCTTGTAATTTCATAGAGGAAACGGAAAAATTTCCCCTTCCATATGTTGAAAGTCCAATCGCTGATATGAGACTTCTTCATCGTCAGTGCGGTTCATATACTCAAACAGTTTATTTTTCGCGAAGCGTCAAAAATGCTGTTTAACAGGTCATTTTAATTAGTTATTTTACTAATTACTGTTAATTGATCACACTCAAAAATGATTTTTTTGGAAACTTTGACTCTGATTTACCTGTTGGTTTGTTTACATTTCACAACTTGGACATAGCCTTAAATGCAACCGAACGAGCGTCAGCGACTGAAGATATTATTTCGCTAGTTTTGTATAAAAATTTAATTTGCCACTAATAATTTTTTATGGATATGTTCCATAAGAATAAACTCCAAACAATTTTCATTTAAAATTTATGAATATTTTATGATTATATAAAATAGCGTATAATTTATTTAAGAATGTATATAGTATATTATAGTGTATATTTTTGAATAGTTTTATACTATAAAATTATAATTCATTTAATTTTCAGATGAAGGCTCAAGCTGTCACGACTTGGAGGCATAGTAGTGAGCATGGAAAGGAGTTATCTGTGTTTTGTTGGTGAGAATGGTGAACCGAGAACTGCAGATCTTCTTTCGAATCTACAGTGATCGGCTATCGGACCTTACTTACTAATGTTCTTGCATCATTGGAAATTTACAAATGTTAATTGGGCATAATGTAAAAAAGAGACAAGTTATATTATGAACAAGTGGAAATTATTCTTTTCTTTTTCTGAAGTATTACTATGTTTGTCGAATAATCCAAATGGTACAAACAAGGACAATTTAAGACTTAAAAAATTGTGATTTTTCGCGCAATTTATATGTTGAACAAGGCTTACCCAGTCAAAGGACAATCCTTATTCCCTTTCCTCTATTTGTAATTTTGTACTCAATAATAAGGTCCATAAAAAATGAAACGTTCGATTAATGCGAGTGGGATATGTCTGTAATAAATAAAATGCATGTATAGTATTCATCAAATGTAAGTTTGTTTGAAAGTTATTTAAAACAGTTGATTCAAGTAGATCTCTCTCTCTAATAATTTCAGAGGAAACATAGTATTGGTATAATTATTGTATATATGTATGCTTCATTTATTTAAAAAATTTGGTGGACGTATTCTGTACATGCGATCATCCAACAATTTTGTGAATAATTTTGTGGTGGAAAGTGTTAACTATTTACTTGTCATATTACACTGTTCGACAAAATTTTGCTACAAGAATAAACAAAAGTGATTCTTACAGAATTTTGAAGTAGATTACAAATCTGGAAGTGAAATTAACCCATCACGTCTCAATTTTGAAGAAGCGGGGTCAAAGTGCCAAAAAAAAGACATTTTTGGCATTTTTTGAACCTCTATAAAAAACGAACGCGATATGATAAAAGGTTCAAATGTGGCTTAAATGGGAGCTCGAACCCTCAACTTTAACATTTAAAAGCAAGAAACCATGTAGAAATAACTCAAAATTGTTGGGAACAACTTTTTACCGCATGCGCGTAAAACAGACACTATTTTAGCGATAATATAGGGTAAGTTGGTAAAAACTTGTTCCTCACAATTTTGAGTTATTTGTATATGGTTTTTTGCTTTTGTATGTTAAAGTTGAGGGTTTTAGCTCTCACTTAAGCCACATTTGAACCTTTTATCACGTCGCGTTCTTTTTTTACAGAAGTTTAAAAAGTGCCAAAAATACCATTGTTTGGCACTTTGATCCCGTTTTTTTCCAAATTGAGACCTGCTGGGATAATTTTATTTATAGGTTCATAATCTACGTCAAAAATCCTGTAATAATCACTTTTGTTTATTCCTGTAGCAAGAAAAAAACTTAATTTTGTGGATAAGTATGATCAACGAATTGCAGATAAAATGAGTTTTCTCTTCTTAAAACTGCATTGAAAAAATTCCGAATATATTTTGTAAAATTAGAACATTTTATCGTTTTATAAAAAGATATTTTTATTATTATTATATTATTATTATTATCACTATCGCATAAATAATAAATATTCTAATTTTACAAAAAAATTCATAATTACTCTTGTAAATATTTATTTGAATTTTGGATAACTTAAAGCACATGTAAAAAATGTAAATGTTTCAAACGTGTTTGGTTTTAGATTTTTCCCTAAAATATATTGTAGGTATACATGCTCTTGAAGGAAATTATACATGAATGTCATTTAATGTGCAAAACAAATTTATAAATTTATTAAAGACATTATTTTTTCTAAAATATTACTGAATGTAATAAAATTGTAAAGACCAAGCAGAAAAAATGTGCAATCGTTTTAAATTGTATCGTATTTGTTAAAAAAGACGCGAAATTTATACAAATGACACTTTAAAAGAATTGTAAATAATTTTATATTTCCAATGGTTCTACTAGTAGTTAATATAATACAGACAATGAAGATTACAATAAAGAAAATTTGAAACCAAAATTGTAAAAAAAATACTTATATTACGCTTTACGAAAAAGTTTAAAACATTTGATTTAACATCATCAAAAAAAAATTTAGTTTTATTATTTTAATAATCATTTAATTTCATCTAACAAAAATGTGTGTGATAATATTACAATAGTAGGAGGCCGTCCATAAATTACGTAAAGTTATTTAGGTGAGCGGGGGGTTAAAAATTTGTTTATGTTAAATTACATGGGTGGGTACTTAGTTAAATGAATTTCTTACGTAAGAAATATTTTTTATACTACTCAATAAATTTCGGAAATTCTCAAGCTATGTTAAGCTGCCTCTACATTAATTATATTATATGTTTGTAAGTTTAATAAATTTTATATAAAAGTATAATTATACACTAAACAACAAACATTTAGTTATTAGTTCATTTTATTAATTAAACAATTTTTTGCAATGCTAAGATAGACGGAGTAGGTGGTTCAAAAACTTATGGAGCCTTAACGATGTAGGTGCGTGGGTCGAAATTCAAGAAAAATGTTTTACGTAGTTTATGAACGGCCCCTAGTATATTTTGATGCAAAAGACAAAAGTCAGTTATTTATTTAGGGTTAGTCCGGAGGAGATGCCCAATTCGAACATTTTACAAAATTTGTAGGAAAATATCTTTCACGATATTTAGTTTATTTTTCTTCTTTTCGTGACTAAACGCAAATTAAAAGTTTTTAATAATAATGAAAAAGTATTTTTAAATATTCTTAATATTTTTGTATTGTTCTCAACATTTTTGAGAAATCCATGTTTCCACAGGCACAAAATGACGCAATTGGCAAATTAAACGAAATTATTATACATGTCAAACAAGTGAATGACTTTTACTATCTGTCATCTGTTAGCTGAAATCAACAGTTTTGTGCTTTTGGAATAAAAAATATCCTAAGTAAGACAAAAACAAAGGCAGCCCAATTGAGGGACCCAATCAAATAACTTGACCGACGCTCGGAAACACGCGCTAATACCAGTCTGGAAGCAGTGACAGGCCGAAAGGTGCTCACTGCTACCCGACTGGCATTAGCGTGTGTCTACGAGCGTCGGTCGAGTTATTTGATTGGGTCCCTCAATTGTTTTACTATATAAGTTTTGTATAAGTTGTTACGGTCTCGGTACGCTGCGCTCTTGACATTTACTCATGCCACAAAAATCGCAGTATACAAATAGCCACCTTTGTCACCTTATTGATTAAATCTCCCTTATGTTTTTACATTTACTTCTGTGATGTATTCTTGTGTAATATAGGCATTCAATTTAAGTTATTGATGGTAAGAAAAAACATTAATTTCTTTAAAAATGCATTTTTTATTATAAATATTGTAGGGTAATGAATTAAGACTTCAAAATGTCCCAAGCAGCACGAAAGCTAATAGTGACATCACTGCACTAAAAAAAGTGCTGTTAAATCAAATAGCTTTTGAATGCTATTGAAATTCCGTCATTGATTCAATGACACATTCATCAATCGAAAAGTATATTGCTTAAAACGAAAAAATGAAACTGTTTAAATTAAAATTACGGTACTGTAGAATTAATGATATTGTGCAAATTGTGTCTATAGTTCATCTATATATAACAACAGAATAATTTATTGCTTCTTTGACATTATTCATTTGAAGTATCTAATAGATAGATTTGAAGAAAATGCGTGTAAATTTAAATAAAATGAAAAACTGTTTGCTCCAAAAAAACTCACTCTGGAAAACGAAAGCATATACTTTCGTTTCAATGAGTGGTGTTATTGCGAACTGCCTATAGCATATGCTACAAAAATAAGAACACTACCTATGTATTGGAGACATGGACATGTACTAAATTTATTGAAATACTTACCCACATATATTTATGTTTATTAAACCTGTTGTTTTTGAGATTCCAATATAAAAAAGTATTATTCAAATTCATTTAATTAATTAATGACTAATTAAATATATTTTCCCTAATATACGAGAAAATTCTCGAGCACGGTATTTAACCACAAACTAATAGCGAAATCGGTTATCTGCTCTAGAGTACTCTCGGAGTGCTCTTGCTCTGTTCGGGAGTACTCCTTATATGCTTTAACTATAGCAAATCTGTTAAATCGAACAGGCTAATCCTTCTGGGAGCACTCTTAGAGCACTCTAGAGCAGATAACCGAATTCGCTATAAGTGCTCAATGTGAAGAAGCGGATGTATTACATTGCAGCGCGGCGGTTCTCGTCTATCACGGAAGTTAAGCGACGTTGGTCGCGGTTACTGCATGGATAGGTGACCGCTTGAGAATATCCGTATTTTTCTGACTCATAAAGATGTAAAGTGTGTTAGAATGTGTATGTGTGTGTGTGTTTAGCCGTTGGAAACAATGAAAAAAGTAATAAAGATGGGTATGTTAGTGTGTAAAATTGAAAAAAAGATGTGTATAAGAAGTGTTTTGTTAAAGGTGTGAGAATTAATTATAGTATGTAAAAAATGTGTAAAAAAATTTTCTTTTTTCAATTTATTGTTGGTATATCATTAACCAATTTAATTAACAGTATGGTGTTATTCAATCGATAGCAACAACTAAAAAATTTAAAGTACAAATTTTTGAATCATATATGATTCAAAAATATATGCTGGCAATTTGACAAATATGCTTTTCATTCAATGAAAGAGATACTATCGAATCATTAGAATCGGTGCTTTCAAAACAACAGCATATAGGTTAAACAGCCCCTTATGACAGTATTCAATGAATCAAACCCATACGTCATTGATTCAACAGAATTTTTTTCTCCGTGTGTAATAGTACACTGGAGATTCGTAATTTCCACTGCAATAATACAGTGATCTTTTTAGGATATCAAAATGTCCACCTGGAGGTATTATTACGTTGTACTATTAAGGTAATATTATAGGGTAATGTAAAGGTAAAATTATACTGTAATATTAACGTGATGTTAATATCATATACAGATAAAATTAGAATAATTTTATAATTTAGAAAAAAAAACAGTTCACCAAGCTGGACTTAAACCCACAACCTTGTGTTCAGTAGTCAAGAGTCTTACCAGTGAGCCAATCTTACTTGTAGTATATTAAGATTTTTGACGAAATGAAATCTTTGTAAATTTTTTAAAGTTCTTCATATTTAACATAAAAATATAAATCTTAATATACTACAAAGTAAGATTGGCTCACTAGTAACACTCTGGACTACTGAACACAAGGTTCAGGGATTGAGTTCAGCTTGGTGAAATGTTTTTCTTTAAATTATAAAATTATTCTAATTTTATCTGTATTTTATCTTAAAATTACGTTAGTATTACAGTGTAATATTACTTTAACATTACCCTGTAATATTACCTTAATTACCTATCCAGGCGGACATTTTGATATCCCAGTAAGATTACTGTAATATTACAGTGGAGATATGGAATCTCCAGTATAATATTACAGTGATGTAACTATAAGCTTACGTGCTGCTTGGGGTAAATCTGATTAGATAAAACAATTCAATAATATTACCAAAGTAATTTTAGAAACAATCTAAAATATTCCTAAATAGTTACATTTCTAATTTTTGAAAGGAATAAGTTATTGGCAGGGAAGAGTGGGGCAAAATGGGGAACCTTTTTATAATTGGCTGTTTACAGAGACCCAAACGAATATATCGATACCTATAAGCATCAAAATTCTTCTTTGTACACTTAGGTTTGAGAAAATTATGATAATGGCGGAGAAAAAAATGTTGAATAAACTTATAGCGTAATTTCTGAGAGAGTGCTGAAACCTCATTTTGACCCACCCGTGAGGCAAAATGGGGCGGTTTCAAATAACTATACAGAACGTGGAATGTTTCTTCAAAATTTATTAAATTCTTGTTGTATGAGATTATAAATACAAGCAAGAAGTCGTATTTTTTTACTATTAAAAAAAATAATACTTATTAAAATTTTTAAAAAATATCGATTTATCGATAGTAAAACGTCGACAGTAAAAATGACTAGAAATAGAAATATCGATTCTTTTGCGGAAAATTCGTAAATATGCATTATATATTGTTTTTAAATAGTTGAATGAATCGGCGTAGCATCTGGTATGCCTCACATTGCATATTAAAACAAAATGTAATGTTTCCAAGTTATTGTAAACAATTTAACAATTAACTTCAATCATAGTGCCTTCATATTTAATAACATTTTCTGATTAATATGAATGATATAGTATATCAAGGATAAAAAGGTTAAAAGTACCTACTTAGAACAAGGGGATATCCCATTTTGCCCCACTCTTCTCTAAATATTTACAGACCTATAAGTATCCTTGTTAAAGTTTCCTTTTTTAACTGTAAAGATCAAATTTTTTAAATTTGTTGAATTCCTTGACTTAGAAAAAATGCAGCAAGTGGTTTTATGCGGAGCTACATCTATGCCTATTTTCTTCAGCTATTTCATGAGTCTTCTGAGAGATCGATTCACAACTCTCTCAATATCATCGCTATTATCGAACTTTATGTAAAGGAGGAGATCGTCCGCATACATCACAAACTTCATGTTAGGTGGAAGCAATCTGGGGAGGTCTCGAAGATACAAATTAAATAGAGGAGAGAGAACACCCCTCTGTGGGACCCCTACTCCACATTAACTCCAAATTAATTAACATATTATTCAAGATTTGTGGTCTGACATTGTTGAACACCCCTTTGATAGCAATAGAAAGAGCCAGGGTGTCTAGTGATCTCAGGAAGCCTGTTGTGGTATCTACCACGAAAGCCGCCACGTAATCCACTACTGATCTTCCCTTGCGAAAGCTGAACAGTTCCGATGGAATGAGTCCCCTTTACTCAACTTCATGCTGCAATATCCTGTACACCAGCCTCTCGAAGATTTTGGAGAGAACCGAGGTCAAGGCTATCGGTCTAAAACCTGAATTTTCCGGCTTTGAAAGAGCTATAACCCTGGTCTCTCTCTTCTTGGCAAGCGACCGATTGTTGCACTTTAAAAAAATTGTGCTATTCTGCGGAAGATTATGTCACAGATCTATCAAATTATTTTAAAAAATTTTCCCATCCTGTAGTTTTTTATTACAAGCACGAAGGCGAATTTAAATACTGTAGCACTAAATTATTGTCTGATTGTAACATTCATGATACCGTAGCAGTTTACTTACTAAAACCTATTATCATAATACCTATTATCATAAAGTTTTGCCCAAAGGTAAAAAAATAATCTATATTTCTGATGGAGCGAAGCAGCATTATAAAAATCGCTTTTAAATCGCCAATCTTGCCAACCACAAACAAGACTTTAATTTGGAAGCAGAGTGACATTTTCATGCAACCGCGCATAGAAAAGAACCATGTGATGGCATTAGGGCTGTTTTAAAAAGAGAAGCCACTCGTGCTAGCTAGCGAACATTTGCAAGAAGATTTTCTCAGGCACCTGCTGTAACAAAAATTCAAGCTGCTCACTCTTTTATTGTAACGCGAGAAAGACAGTTGAAAATATTTAGATATTCAAATGCACCTCAACCGATTGTAGTTATGCAGTATTAAAATACAATTACACAGGTTGAAATGTATTTTGTAAATTTATTTGAATCGGCCTTTTTTAAAGCCAACAAATTATCAAAAATTTGCAAATTATAACAAACAGCCTTTTTTAAGGCCACGAAATGATTAAAAATTTCAAATTTTACCAATCAGAATTTTTTAAGGCTACAAAATCTTTATACCAATCGGCCATCTTAAAGCCAAGAAATTACTAAAAATGTTATATTACAACAAACAGCCTTTTTTAAGGCTACAAAATCAAACAAATTTTCTTAAGGCCAATCGACCTTTTTAAAGGCGCCCAAATACTTACATTTTGTAAATTTCATTCGCCATACTGGATCCGACATTTTGAATTTTGAGAAACTAATATTGGATTTGTCATAAGCGACCCTAAAAACCCCCGTGTGACAAGTTTCAAGCGAATAAATTTTTTTTTAATTTTCAAAAATTATCCGCCATTTTAAATTTTGAAAAACTGACACCGGATTTGTCATAAGCGACCTCGAAAACATTAAAATATGCCATGACTCGTAATTTTTGTATCGTTTTTTAAAAGTAATTGATAAATATATTTCCTTTTTTTGGATTTTGGTGTCTTTCAGGTCTTGCAGTAAGGACGCAATTTTGAATTTTGCCACTTTGCAATTAAAAAACATTAATTTACGAACAATTTGACACATTGTTTGTTTATTTTAGTTGCTTTGAATGTTAGGCAGAGCTCTGGGCCGATTGACGTGAAACGTCCCATATATATATTATTAATCCAAGCAGAACAGTAGACAAAACTCGAGTCCACTGATGTGTAAAGGGGCACATAATTGCTGTTTTAAGGCGGCCCTGATACGTTGTTAGAGTATTGGCCTTCATATCCTTAATCGGAATCGCCTCCGTCCACCGTGAAAAACGATCGATAATCGTAAGTCAATAGCGAAAACCATTGTCGAGAGGAAGGGGACCAACCACATCCATATGAATGTGTATAAACCGAGATTCAGGTGCTACGAACTACGAGGGATTGAGGACGGTATGTCTGGTAATCTTGGAACGCTGGCAATCAAGACAAGTCTTACACCAATTCTTAATATCGCGAATCATATTCGGCCTAACATAACGCTTTCGTATAATACGGTCAGAAACCTTCGCGCCAGGATGAGAAGGGTTGTGCAACAATTAAAAAATGCGTTCTTTAAAAATTTTCGGGATAAAAGGACGAACAGTTTCGCCCCCCAATTTGCTAAAAATCGGAATAATACTTGGGTCCCACAAAAGTTTCTGCAATTTTAATGATAGATCAGATGATTTCAATATCCTCTTCAAATCCTCGTCGGAATCTTGGACTTCGGCAAATTCGTCTAGTTGGATTTATGTCGGAATTACGATAGCCTTAGACCCGAAACAATGCGTCAGCGACCACGATATCATTGCCAGGTAAATGTTCAATTAATGTCGTATATTGAGAAATAAATGACAACTGATTTTGTTGTCGAGGAGAAGCCTTTTCCGGACGATGAGAGAAGCATAACCCAAGGATTTATGATCAGTAACAATTTTGAAATTATTCAACTGGATGAGATCCTTGAAATATTTAAGAGATCCAGAAACTGCTGTAAGTTTACGATCATAAGTACTGTAATTTAACTGTGCAGGACTGAACTTCCGGGAAAAAATGCCAACGGCTTCCAGGAATGATCAAGAAATTGCTCCAGCACTGTGCCCATTCCAGCGCTTGATGCATCGGTGATCAAACACATTTCGGCATCTAAAGATAGATGAAAGAGCATAGTTGCAATAGTTAAATCCCTTTTGACTTGTTCAAAAGCGGTCTCCGCTGGAGAATTTCAAGGAATCCTACGATTATCGTCTTTTTAATCTTTCAGGAAACCGTTCAAAGAACCCTGAACCTGTGCTGCGATGGGAATATTACGGCGATTAAAGTTCAGGAGACCTAGAAATCTTCGAAGCTGTACAATAGTTTCTGGTTTTGGAAAATCCAATACTGCTTTCACTTTTTCAGGAGGTGGGCCAACACCATGCTCGGAAATCAAATATCCAAAGAATTCAAGCTCCACCTGACCAAAAACACATTTCGAAAAATTGATTCGCAGACCAAAGATAAGGGCGCAATGAAAACATCGTCGACGTAGGCAAACACAAAATCCAACCCGTCAAATACTCGATGAATACACTTTTAAAAGATCTGGCTAGCATTTCGCAACCCAAATGTCATCACTAAAAATTCCAAAAGACCAAATGGGGTAACGACAGTCGTCTTCTCGATGTCTTCGGGCACAAACGGAATCTGGTGATAAGCAGTCTCAAGATAAAGTTTCGAAAAGACTTTCTTCCCGTTGAGATTAACCCAAAAATCATGGATATGAGGTACAAGCAACCGTAATGGCATTTAAACCACGAAAATCCCCACATACTCTCCATTCATTGAACCCTTTAGGAGCTAAATGGATCGGAGAAGCCCACTGATCAGAAGAACAAGGACACTTTCCATCTTAACCCACCTATCAAAACAATTCTTCGTAAATTTAAATTTATCTGGCGGAAGACGACACACGCGAGAGAAAACCGGATGACCCTCACTCAGTGATGATGATGAATACTACACGGTACCGTACGTTGCGGTTGAACCAATCCGGTTATTTCGGGAAAAGATGATAAAATATTCGCATAAGTTGATTTTCGATCGGTAGTTGCTACATCAGGCAAACATGAATCTTTCAAAAAATCGACAACCTCTAAACACGTGAGAGGATCAACTAATCTGTGACGGCGCAAATGGACGACTAAGTCAAAATGAGGCAAAAAATCCGCTCCTATAATGGGATAAGGGACTGCTGCCCCGCAAAAGTTTCACGAAATCGCACACCTTAAACCGATCCTTTGTCTTAAGTAAGATTCGCTTCTCTGTTTTGAATTAAATCACGATCGCTCAACAGGTCGTCTCGCATGGGAACAATAAGTACTCCGCTTTAAAGATGCAATTTTCACTGTTAATAGGTCAATCTTCTCTTCGAGGTTAAAAATACGCTAATCTTCAACTTTAGTTAAAACAACGTTTACAATTGCCTACAATTTATGCTTTAGTCTGTTCATAAAGATTTAACGGGCGAGGGTTAATACTAATCAAGTCACGAATACATGCGATCACCTCTGGACACAATTCGGATATAATATGTTTAGCTTTTGTTCTGTCGCTCGTAATACTCACGTTCGCGAAAGAAGCTTCGACCTGAATGAACCACAAATCCGGATCCGCAACGTAAAATCCGGGAAGCATTGCCAAACGAGTACCATAATTTTAATTATTAACGTAAAACTCTGCAATGCGCGCGATAGCCTCGTCAAGCTCGACCTTCAACTGAGCTTTTTAATCTGCACGCTCCATTTCGGAAAAAATAATTTACGAAAACAAAAATTTTAATAGCACCGAAATATCGTTGTCACTATCGTCAAATAAAATCAAACTTTCAATACAATTTTCTTAATGTTATAATTAAATTATTAATAAACAAATAGAGACAATATAACTTTGCCAAATTTGTTATTGAAGGTCGCAACAATTTAAAAAAAGTATTTCCAAATCAAGAAATGAAAGAAAAAAACTTTTTAAATCATTCGTAAATATGACGCGAGGAAAAGCAAAATTGCAGTCATTACATAAAATGATATGACGAAAACTATATTGTCAACCCACACGGGTGTAGACAAGACAACCTTCTTTTTAAAGATAATTCTCTGAACAAAAAAATATATTCTTTTTATTGAAAAAGAAAAATGAACTTTAGTTAATTTGCGTCGTTTATAACCGAAAATCCAAAAGAAAAAAATAACTTACGTGATAAGATAAGTTAAAAAACAAATAAAAGCGATACAAATTGTGTACAAATCGTTCCTCGAGCTAGATGAAGCCGGAATATGAGATGTATAGTTCCATCTAAAATAGAGTGGTTTTTCTAACCGGCGACAAAACTAAGAGTCGTCAGAAGCAAAGCCTCGTGTTTGAACTCCAAAAGATACGCTGTGAAATTTGGAAAAAGAAAGGACACATCAGGAAACAGAATAATTTGAAAGTGTTATATTGCACTCAGGGAGAATTAATTCGCATACCTGTTAGCTTAGGCAGAAGTAGTATGCCTATGCGCAGTTTCAAATAGCATTTGGAAAATTATGACTGCAACCTCCGTCTGAAACGAATATCACGAGACAGCTAGACATACCTCGAGGTTGGACAAAAATATTTAATTGTTAACAACGAGTATTCCGTACAAATTACAATAATTTAAAATTCGTCAAGATTTCTTCTCAGATGGTGAATCCATTTATAAAACAAGCTCGTTTAAAAATTAGTCTCAGGCAATCAGTTAACTCTGAAATGGCTGGCACATTCCATGACCTCATGGCAAACCCTTTTCCCAAGATTATTACATAAAATCATTTATTTTCTCGAAAATATTGCCAGAGATGAATTAAATGATTTTTCCACAATAGAATGTAATAAAAAATATTTATAGATGTCTCATATTTAGAGAGATAATTATGAGTACAAGAAAAAATTGTACCGTCACGTTTACTCCGATGCAAAAATCACGTCGGGGTTACCACTATGGAATTTTTTAAATTATTATGGAAGTTCCCATTAAACGTGAACAAATAACTGACTCCATTCATACAAATAAAACATTACTTATTTAACTGATTATAAATGAGATCGATAACAAAAATTACTACAAAAGGATAACCTCTTATTCTGAGCACAACAAGAATAAGAATAAATACGGAGGAAAGTGACTAGGTACATAAAACTATAAAATATACTAGTCGAGAGAACAACGACTGAAAACATAAGTCCTCACATTACCTGCACAATTAGAGCATTGTGCGTATTTATTGCGATAAGGACAATTTTCTCGACATGTAATCCGGCGCAGAACTCACATGTAAAGTGGGTGGATTTACATTGGTCCGACAAATGAAGTGGGGATAAATGCTCGGTAGCCTCTCTGTACTAGTATACCAGAATTTAATAGATCATTGAGCAGTGACCAACTAAGGCTGTTGAATTATCCACTACAGAACTTTGAGGTTGGTTATTTATCGCTACTAAAGAATTAGATTCCAATGTAGAATCTGTCTGACCAGAATTAGAGTAAGAAGGCGGGGAGTTCCTAGTCATAAAGTCAGTCGAATTAGTAGGGTTCGCAAGCGTCTGTAAAGTATTGCTCTCTGGATATTGATTATTGTCAGTTGAAGGAGGGGGTGTTAGTGTTTTGTGTTATCTGTAAATTGAAACCAATGGGTGAATTGTCTACCTTTATATTTAAAAGGTTTTCGTCTATTTTAGCAGCAAGCCCTGGTTTGCGATTAGCCGATAGCAATATTTATGGTGTTATTAATACATCCGCTACCGCAAGATGGGTTAGTTTTAAATGCAGCTGTGGTCCTAGGCCCCGGCTGAAGCGGAGTGGTGGAATTTCTCGAATTGCGTGGTGGAGTTGGATCTATTTTAATCTAAAAAGAATTCTAGCAAGTAAATGGATCTTGCGACTGTCTGGGATGCCAAGTTATTCTGAAATGAGTTACTTTAATTGGAATAGCGTTCAAAGGCTGTATTTAATTTATCATAAATAATTTTTATAAGTGTCGTGGTAAAACAAAAAGTAAATTAAGTACTTTCCTCGAACGTACATTTAAATTTGTTGTTGTTCAAGAAACTAGTAAAAAATACAATACAATGATCTAAGTGAATGTGAGAAATGTCAGGTTTATAATATGTACAATAATATCTAAAAATTTCCTATTCTACTATTGTTTCGATTAAACTCGATTTAATTTAACCCCTAAGCATTCGTAAATACGATTCTAATTTAAGTGTAAATAAACGTAAAGCAAGCAACCTAAAGTAGAAATTTAAGTATATAATATGATTCGAATTATTGTTAACTGAACTCGATCAGATTGTACTAAAATTCACTTGGATGTATAATTATTGCCGATGTTATAATTTCAATCAATTATCTTCCTTCCAAATTGAAGCATCAAATTTGTGCTGTCGAACGTATCCTGACTAAAAATGGAGACGGTATTAGATTGCGTTGATGCTAATAAGAGAGTGAACAAATCCTGATTGGTGTGTTCAACGTCCAAAAGAGAACGCAATATATAAAATATAGCATCAATTGACCAAATAATTTCACCACTGACAGACAACTTTTGATGCACTCTTTGAACTAAATTTGACAATTTAAATGAACTATCAGTTATAAGGTTTTTAGTGAGGTGATCTTAGTGAGAACGGTCTAAACCAGAGTCCAGAAAATTTAATATTTTTTGTAATATTACTAATATTAAAAATACAAAAAAAAATCATCTTCGTAACTTCTCGACTTTAAAGTTGAAAGTTTACAACAAATGACGTCAGCTACACTACCGTCGGGAATTATCGGTACGATTGACTTGCTGGCAGTGAAAAGTCAGCGCTGACTTTAAATCAAGATATTTAATTGTAGGGGAAAGATAGAGATTTCAGACCTAGACTGTTTTAAAGCTTATTAAATTCTGCGTCTAATGACATTTAATTTGAATTTTTCTAAACATTTAAACAAATAATATGATATGAAATGTTACGGAAAAAAATTCAATAATTTTCCCATTTTCGTACATCAAGTTTGAACCCCTGCAAATTTTTTAATAATGTATTGAAAATTTTGAAATTTTAACAGCATAATCCTTCAATCCTCAGCTTCAATTTAAGCTTTTGAAAGTTAAAAAATATTAACTGGTTCATGAAATATCTTAAAAAATGTGAGAGCATGTTTTTCTATTAGTCAATCATTGATGAACATCTCTCGTTCTCTCGCCTCCCTACTCTTTCGTTTCTCCAGGGTCGAAATGTCAGTTAAGATGGACCTTTTTTGAAACTTGAAATAATATTAAAGATTTATTATTTTTATTATTATTATTGTTATTATTTTTATTATTTTCATTATTATTATTATTGATATTATTTTTATTATTATTAATATTTTTTTGTTATTATTAAATTAAAAGTGAATATACAACATTAAAGAATTATTATTAAGGAAATAATTATTGAGGATTTCATTTTTTAAATAATTTTTCTTTTCAAATATTTTCAATTTTAAAATTAATTTATTGAAAATTATTAAATTATTTTATTACTTATGAAAATAATTGAATTCTTTTTTTTTAAATACAATAGAGTTTCTTTCATAATTTTTGTTTAAAAAAATTAAAAGTAATTGGATTTTAGGAACAATGAATTTAATTAAAAATAATAAATCTTTAATATTATTTCAAGTTTCAAAAAAGGTCCCGCTTAACTGACATTTCGGCCCTGGAGAAACGAAAGAGTAGGGAGGCGAGAGAACGAGAGATGTTCATCAATGATTGACTAATAGAAAAACATGCTCTCACATTTTTTAAGATATTTCATGAACCAGTTAATATTTTTTAACTTTCAAAAGCTTAAATTGAAGCTGAGGATTGAAGGATTATGCTGTTAAAATTTCAAAATTTTCAATATATTATTAAAAAATTTGCAGGGGTTCAAACTTGATGTACGAAAATGGGAAAATTATTGAATTTTTTTCCGTAACATTTCATATCATATTATTTGTTTAAATGTTTAGAAAAATTCAAATTAAATGTCATTAGACGCAGAATTTAATAAGCTTTAAAACAGTCTAGGTCTGAAATCTCTATCTTTCCCCTACAATTAAATATCTTGATTTAAAGTCAGCGCTGACTTTTCACTGCCAGCAAGTCAATCGTACCGATAATTCCCGACGGTAGTGTATGAAAAGGCCTTATTTTAATGAAAACACATGGGATAATGCACAAAAATTTTATTTTCCTTAACTAAAATTAATTCAATCGTAATACGACGTTAAAAATGCAAAGCATGAGTTAGAAAAGGACACCGATATATTTATATCAATATCAACTGCAACGATGCTTACGTTTCCTTGCGGTTATTACCCGCGAATCGCTGCAGCTTGGCAGTATACCGGATTTCAATTGCCGAATTGCCATAATAGGGCGTGAGTACCGCACACAGAGGAGAGAGACAGAGACAATGATTTAACACTTAACTAATAAACTTGAATCGAGAGAATTAATTAATCAATGATAAACCACTTTTATTTAAAACACATTAAATAATCCTTGAGAGAATGAGAACTTCCACACGCCGGTGAATTTACTTGACGACCGAAAATGGCGGCGTCCTATCGGCTTGCCATACGGTCGTTCGTCTCAACGTTGTTTATCGGTCACACCGCCCACCGGTGATATTTCCAGACGGGCACGGTAATCCATCTTTACTTTTTACTTTTAATGGAAACAGTTGAACCGCGGTGTCACCGTAATTAACACTTGGGAGCCAGGCACGAACTCTCGAAATTAGGTAAATTGGCTTCCTGCTTCAGTCCCGTATGTAGGTCATGCGCACCATGAATTCGCCCTAGCAGCATGATAACAGGTCCAACACCTATGACAGGTGATTGCCAGTTTGACAGTAGATTTGGTCCGATTGATATTAATTGTTGATGCATTTTCAGTCGGTTGATAATTAAATAACAATTTATACATTTTTGTTTTATAATCAACCAGAACGTGTGGAATTTTCTTGAGATAAACAATATATTGTTGTACAACTCAACATTTCTGTATTAAATCGATACTACATAATTCAAAGACATAATCATAAAGTAAAAATGTAGAATTCGATTTTGCCGTATTAAATTTACTACAATTATTCAAGAATAGATTGAATGAGTTTCAGCGAGAACGTAATTCGGTTTTTATAACGTGATTATTTAAAATCAACGTTACAACTACCTTCGGCCTAGCCGAAACATATCCCCGAACTTTATCGGTATTGTGACCAGAACATATCTTACTCGTTTTCCACATTTATTATTATTTATTGATAAAACCTTAATAACCCTTCAGTCTTTGTCGATCTGACAGGGTACGTGATGCTTTGAAAATTAAGATTCTATTAAATCTATTACCTTATTACGTACAATGTCCTTCCTTCCTACCATTTCTTTCTTTTTTCTTTGAACCGTTACCTACCGTTGTGCTCAGATTCTTCTTTTGAGTGTAAACTTAGTAAGTTACTCGAAGACTAACGTGGGTAAATAGGTTAATAATGCAAGCCCCGGATAGTAAAACCACGCATAAAATTCTGACGGCATTTTTAATTGGCCCCTGACACCCAAAAATTAACTTTAATTTAAAAAATGTTTTTAATCACTTTCTTATAATAAATTTTCCGTTGCATCTTTCTTCTCAAATAAAAAATGTATTTTTTTTAAGTTAAACGCAAAAAACTAATTTTTCTAGAAACTCAAATTTAATTGAAATTTCCACTTAAACTTGCTCTAAAATCTAAACTTACTGATAGTTTTTAACCAAATTTTCAGGAATTATAGCTTAAACTATTCTAAGAACGATAAGTCATTAACCAAGTTTAAGAATAGACATAAAAAAAATGATATTAATTTTTTATTGTTTAGTGTCAAAAAGGTGTTTCGTGATTTTCAATTGCTTCGTTTAACGAGGGAATTTTCTCCAACGCTAAACTTCCAGCGAACAAAATGTTCATTAATATATAATAATGGTTTTGTGAAAACTTTTAATTCAATTAAAATAATACTTTTCGAAAAAAAGCGAAAACAAAGTCATATATTATGTGCATAACAAAAATAAAGGGAATGAAAGCAATTATTTAAATATGTAGTATTAAATATAAAATTAATTAATTATTGATTAGTTATTAATTATTGATTAATTAATTAATATTAATTTATTAATTCTAATAAAGATTTTATTTTTAAAAATGTCAGATTCATATATTATTAAATAGTAAGCTTAATATATTATGTGATATATTTTATAATAATATAATTCGAAATATATTTTTTATGATTATCGTAATAATTGTAATTTTAAGTTATTAATATCAATTTTCTTGGGTGAAGAATACGTATCTAAAAATGGAAAGCTCGTTTCTAACAGAAATTTCGAATCTGTTGATTTCTGTTGTAAAATCAAAAAACGTTTTAAAAAAATAAAAACCGAGGATCAAAAGAAATTGCATGATAATTTTTGGAACCTGCACGATTATGACAAACAAAATATTTTATTTGACAGTTTAATGAAATTCAAGGACCCTGTTTCATTGAAAAATAATACTGCTTCGTCGAGATTGGTAACATGGAATTTTTATTGTTCTGCAAATGATCAGCCAAATATTTCAGTTTGTAAAAGCTTCCTATGTAATGTTTTGAAATTGAGCGGCTGGATTCCATAAGCGCACGTAAATTTTTCTCGGACAAAATCGAAGTCCCTGGACACTCAAAATTCAACTTCTGAATTTAAATGTTTCGAATATATATCCTTATAGGAAATTTTATTGCGGATCTTTTTTCATTTTTATTGTATTTATTACCGTTTTCAAAATATAAGGAAAAAACTGTTTTTTTTAAGAGCGAAATTTTTATTGTTTTTTTCTCTTCAACTCGCGATTACTCAGTCAATTTTACGAATTTTTTAATGAAACAAAAACGAAAATACGCGTTATTTTATCCTACGAGTGACTAAAAAAGTGATGTTTTAATTATAAATAAAAAAGTTATTAATTTTTTATTGAGATATTGCAAATTTCGTAAACTGAAATTTTCACTAAGCGGGGAAGTTGAGCAAATTTTGAGCAACAATAAACTTCCAACGAGAAAGTTGTTCATTTAGGTCTAAACAAGTTTTTCCCGAAAGTTACAGTTACTATAAGGTAAGAAACGCGCGCTGGGCGTTCAGCCACCAACGACTTTTAACATTCGACATTTGTTAACTAATTGTATAATTAAACTGTAATTTTCTGGAAAAACTTGTTTAGACCTTAATGAACAACTCCTTGCTGGAAGTTTTTTGTTGCTTAAAATTTGCTCAACTTCCCCACTTAGTGAAAATTCCAGTTTACGAATTTTGCAATATCTCAATAAAAAATTAATAACTTTTTTATTTATAATTAAAACATCATTTTTCTTTTTTAGTCACTTGTAGGATAAAATAACGCGTATTTTCGTTTTTGTTTCATTAAAAAATTCGTAAAATTGACTGAGTAATCGCGAGTTGAAGTGAAAAAAACAATGAAAATTTTACTCTTTAAAAAAACAGTTTTTACCTTATATTTTGAAAACAGTAATAGATATAACAAAAATTTAAAAGAAAAAAAGATACGCAATGAAATTTCCTATAAGGTTATATATTTGAAACATTTAAATTCAGAAGTTGAATTTTGAGTGTCCAGGGGACTTCGATTTCGGCCGAGAAAAATTTACGTGCCCTTATGGAATCCAGCCGCTCAATTAGGGGATAATAGATTAAGAACTGTGCAGAGAAAAATTTTAGAGAAAAAGTCTTTAGATGATCAGAGAGGAAATAGGGAACGTAAATCTCTAAAATTAACGAATAATATGAAAAAACTGATTAGTGAACATTGCTATAGTTTATCGCATCGAAAAGCACATTACGATAATTCATCATTAAATTATTTCGAAAATCCAAAATTAGATTTAAAAACACTGTATTTTTCATTCAGTGAATACTATGAAAGTATTACTAATCAGGAGTACTCTATAGAAGAATCTGTCTACTCAAGGTACTTTAATTACAATTTACCATTTATATTTATGAGGCCTCACACTGACATATGTAATTAATGTGAAGTAAGTCGAATTGATAATAAATTAGAAACTCCTGAAATACTGCAACATAAAGCAAAAGTACGAGAATATCATGCCTTAAAAAATTTTAGAGGAAGAAGGTACATTACTTTGCGAATTCGGTTATGCACAGATTTAGTTTTACCAAAACTTCTTGTTCTTGTTCTTTCTTTCTTCTTGCAATTTTATAAAAGAAAATTATACTTGTCTCTGTTCAATGTTCAGATTTATAAAACAGCAAGAAGTTATATGTTTCCGTATCTCAAGGGTATTACAACAAAGGAGCAAATGCCATTTGCAGCTTTATACACTATTACACTGAAATCGAGTTTGATAAATCGAGACATTTAAAAATTGTTTTTTTCCGATACCGCAGGCGGACAAAACAGAAATTATATTGTTCTAATTACTTAATTTTAGTTACCAAACACTGAATTTAACGATCAATCCGAGTCAGGTATTTGAAATAAAACAACAAATGTTGTTTAACGTTTCGACAGTGCGGCTGCCCTCTTCAGAAACTATAATTTATTTAACAAAAAATAATAATTAAATTAAAGTACATTCTTAATAAAGAAAAACATAAAATTAATAATTACAAAAACAGTTTTTGACCGAAAAAATAAATAAAATTTGAAAAACGTTCCAAATAACGTCTTTGTCGTGGCGATTACAATTGGACACTGGTGAATAAAATGTATATAATTTTCGAAGTATAATTAACTGACGTGAGGTGAATGACCGTATCAGTAAACAAAATTCAGGAAATGTCAGGATAAATCAAAATAGATTAAGAATATTTCATTTCATTTATAAAGTGATTATAGCAATTATTGCGACTTTTTACATCTTCCTTTTTATTAATCGGATATTTTTGTAAATTAATATGGATTATTTCTAAAATTAAACGTTTTTGTAGTTTGTTTCTGCATCTAGTATGATAAAATTTTCCCAATCAAGTGTGTGTGTCTAAAAAAGTCATTATGAGTAGCAATTACATTAGAAATAGAATTTTTATGTTCTTTAATACGAATACTTACCATTCTTTTTGATTGTCCCACATAACATGCAGAGCAATTCTCACAATTAATTTTATAAACAGTATTGGTGTTTTCAGATTTAATATATTTATCCTTGCCTTTTTTAACAAAATTATGATTCATGTTATTATTTTTGTAAGAATGGATAAAATGGCGTAATTATTAAAAATTGAGGAAGTCCATCAAGTCAATTAACTCATTACTGACTGGTATAAAAGATCTACATTTTCTGGACAAATCATTAATTACCATTCTAAACATCCTTTGGCTCAAAAAATTGCTATAATTTTTAACTTCATTGATAGAGCTATAAAACTCTCTCTGACAAGCAATTCCACTCAAAAAATATAGAATTTGTCAATGAAATTTTATTAAATAATAATTATCCATTAGAATTTATAAACAAGCACATAATGAAACGTATTTATCTAATAGAATCTAAATCTCAACTTCCTATTGACAAAAATGTAATATTTTACACAAAGTCACCAAAAATATTTTTACCCTATGTTCCAAACCTGTTTGAAAAAACTTCCTCAATTCTTAATAATTAAGCCATTTTATCTATTCCTTACAAAAATAATAACATGAATCATAATTTTGTTAAAAAATGCAAGGATAAAAATATTAAATCTGAAAACACCAATACTGTTTATAAAATTAATTGTGAGAATTGCTCTGCATGTTATGTGGGACAATAAAAAAGAATTGTAAGTATTCGTATTAAAGAATGCTCTAAATCCTCCTTTCACTTTTATAGGAAATGCTCAAGATGTTTTAGAAGACTACACAGGCACACAAAAAAAAGTTGTCTGTTTTTTGAACCAGACATACATATCTTGTAGTATTTTTGCCCGCAGAAAACGAATCTGAAGCCAGAATTGCTCCATCACCCTCTGTTTTTTTTAAATCGAGAAAACTACCCTTAACTTCAGATTTTAAAGTAAAAAAATTGAATAACAGATTTCTCTTTAAAACAAAACAATAAATTTATCTACTTCTGCTACAATAAATCAGAAACAATGTCAACATTGCTTAAACACCCTTTGTTTTTTATTAAATCGAAAAAACTAAAATAAAAACTAAACTACCCCTAAAATGTAAAAATTCAACATTATAATATAAAAACACACATTGGTTTTCAAAACAACAAAATTATTTTATGTACTTCTCTTTCAACATTTCAAAAGCAATATCAAAATTACTTTATCATCCACAGTGCTTTTATATTCAAAAAACTACCCCTAATATATAAAAATTCAAAATGTATAATAAAAAAAATTAAAAACCACATTGTTTTTCAATTTTAAATTGAAAAACCTATCCTTAAATTTACAAATTTAAATTTTTTAAAGGAAAAAAATGAAAAAGCACATTGTTTTTCAAAACAGAACAAGAAATTTATGTATTTCTTTTTTACTTACTTAAAAGCATGAGCAAAATTACTCCATCACTCTTTGTTTTTTCAAATTGAAATAACTACCCCTAAAATGTAAAAATCAAAATGTATGATAAAAAAGGAAAAACCACAACATCATCATAATTTGTTTTAATTCTCAATATAATTTAAACCAATTTGATGTGGTTTTTCATTTTTTTATTATACAATTTGATTTTTACATATTAAGGGTAGTTATTTCAATTTGAAAAAACAAAGGGTGATGAAGCAATTTTGTTAATGCTTTTGAGTTGGTAAAAAAGAAATACATAAATTTCTTGTTCTGTTTTGAAAAACAATGTGGTTTTTCATTTTTTTTACTTTAAACTTTAATTTTGCAAATTTAAGGGTTGGTTTTAAAATTTTAAAAAACAGAGTGGGATGGAGTAATTGTGACATAGCTTTTAAGTTGTTGAAAGAGAAGCACATTAATTTATTGTTCTATTTTGAAAAACAATGTGGTTTTTTATTTTTTTTATTATACATTTTAAATTTTTACATATTAGGGGTAGTTTTTTGAATGTAAAAACACTGTGGATGATAAAGTAATTTTGATATTGCTTTTGAAATGTTGAAAGAGAAGTACATAAAATAATTTTGTTGTTTTGAAAACCAATGTGGGTTTTTATATTATAATGTTGAATTTTTACATTTTAGGGGTAGTTTTTTCGATTTATTAAAAAACAAAAGGTGTTTAAGCAATGTTGACATTGTTTCTGAGTTATTGTAGCAGAAGTAGATATATTTATTGTTTTGTTTTAAAGAGAAATCTGTTATTGAATTTTTTTACTTTAAAATCTGAAGTTAAGGGTAGTTTTCTCGATTTAAAAAAACAGAGGGTGATGGAGCAATTCTGGCTTCATATTCGTTTTCAGCGGGCAAAATTACTATAAGATACGTATGTCTGGTTCAAAAAACTGCTTGAAAAAGCCGAAAAATATCTAAATATCCGAGGCTCGAATAATTAATTATTATCATACTAAAAATTTGATGTTTTTAATAATTATTCTTGGAAAAATGGAAATACGTTCCAATTAATCGTCGAAACTATATTAAATGAGCAGGAAAAAGTTGCACCCTCTAAAATTAGGAAGTGAATGTTATGAAGGTAAATACGAAGGCTAAAAAAAAGGTTATGGTAAAAATAATGTATCTTCTGAATCGGATTCCTGTTGGAAAATCCCCTCGTTTAATGAAGCGATTGAAAATCCTTAAAAACACCTTTTGGACACTAAACAATAAAAAATTAATAACATTTTTTTATGTCTATTCTTAAACTTGGTTAATGACTTATCGTTCTTAGAATAGTTTAAGCTATAATTCCTGAAAATTTGGTTAAAAACTATCAGTAAGTTTAGATTTTAGAGCAAGTTTAAGTGGAAATTTCAATTAAATTTGAGTTTCTAGAAAAATTAGTTTTTTGCGTTTAACTTGAAAAAAATACATTTTTTATTTGAGAAGAAAGATGCAATGGAAAATTTATTATAAGAAAGTGATTAAAAACATTTTTTAAATTAAAGTTAATTTTTGGGTGTCAGGGGCCAATTAAAAATGCCGTCAGAATTTTATGCGTAGTTTTACTATCCGACGGCTCATATGTGCAACAACGAAAATTAATATCTTTTTTATTTTTGTTGCTCAATTTACTATTTAAATTTAAACTGAAATGACTACTCTGCGTTACTTATTTACAAATGCGAGTATTTTTAAAATCTCCCATACTTTGCTGTACTTAGAATATTCAGAATTTGAATTTTTATAGTTAATATTTTTTAAAATACTATTTTTTCAATCTCCTATTCATTGCTGTACTTTCTCGTACTTTGCCGAATTCCAAAAATTCAGAATTTTTATTTTAACAGTTAATATTTAAAAAAGCCTTTTTTAGTTTTCCATACTTTGATGTACTGTCCTGTACTTTGCCAAATCAAAAAATACAGAATTTTAATTTACATATTTAACATTTTACAAAAAACTCGCCTCCAATACTTTGATGTAGTTCTCCATTCGGAAATATTCCCAAACAACTATTTTCTTCTACCCGTACTTTGCAGAACTGTCCCTGTACTTCAAGTATCGTTGTTAACCATGTACATTCCAAAGTATGGGAAACGCCTATGTGCGTAAGTAAATTGTTTAAATAAAATAGGAAAATTTTTATGTAAAATCATGACCGAGGTTCACACGATAACCACTCATGTGTAGAATAATGCCTCAAAATTGCAGACTGATCGGCTAAATAGATATTGAGTAATCCTTGTCACCCTTTAGAAAAAACGGTTTTGAAAAAAACGCGTTTAAAGTTTTGGTAGCTGTAGATCGCGCGTTTTCGTATCGGATCATGATCCGTGGACATGTCGAAAATTTTTGTACTTCGCTATATTTGACTATCATATAAGTATATGATAGCTTTTGAACTTATTAGTCGACAATTATATTTACATAATTCCTAAACCTTATTTTTTCGACAAAGGTAAAAAATTTAATTGAAAAAAAATAAAATGGAAAAGTCGGCATAATATTTAATTATCTAATCGGGAAACTTCCAGGAATGGTTAAATATTTTAATTTTAGAATCATGAATGATAATAATTGAATATTCTTATAGACATTAATCACATTATTTTATTTATTTTTTGTTTTGTGCTGATCATAAAGAATGTTATTAGTTCAAATTCCAAATCTTGTTCGACAAAATTGTCCACTTGTGGGAAGAATACTTTATGTGAACAATAACTCGTAAATGATTAATGTTTTTTTTAATTTGTTTAATAAATTCTGTTTTATTCACGAAAGTTGCTTGATTATATTTTTTTATTATTTTGTTAGGGTTCCCCAACGCTAACCCCTTCTTATGATCTCGTATTTAATTCTTATGGGAGAAACAATTTTTTAAGCACTTTCTACATATATACATATGGAATCGAAACGAATTCTATAAAATAATTGTAGTGGAATTAAAAGTTTTCAATTTTCAGGAATTTCAAGAAAGAGTTCTTAATTTGTCAATTGTTCCATACTTCCCCCGGAAGCCGAAAGCTTTGGTTTCCCAGAAGCTGACAGCCTTTGTCATCGGAGGAACTTCGTCGGATCACTAGCTAGCATCGTTTATGGTTAGAACTAGGGCGGTATCTGATCGCCTTCGAACGTCTAACTTTCGTACTTGATTAACTCTCTGCTGATGCTAAAGACCGTTATCGTCAAAAATCGTCATTTGGACGCTATAGAGGGAGAAAAACCAATCAGATCATTCATACATTCGAGTAAACATGTGTAGAGTGAAATTCAAACTTCATTAAGCTTTATGTCAGGAGCGTATCTATATGATGCAGCGCCTAAATTGTTTTTTTCAGTTTACAAAATCAAAAAACAATAATTGTGAAGCATAGAATTTTAAATTATAAGTACTATTCACAAAAATAATTTATTTTTAACAATAAAAGAATCAATTTCATAAATTATTAAAAGAATGTAGCATTAAAACGTGTAGTTCATTTTGTTTACTACCTGTTAGATATCACATTTAGAGGTTATGTTATATCACTTAAAATTTTTATTATATATTTAACTTATAAATTTCACATTTTTTACTAAAATTAATTTTAAAAAATGTTTTACGTGAATGCAGTTTCATATTTTAAAGTAAATTATTTCATTCTGTTACATGTTTCTGTTGTAATTATAAAAATCACATATACATCTGATTTTCGTTCTGTCTATACGATACAGCCCTGAAACATATGTTACTACACGCGCAATTTCTATATATGTTTGCATACCACGTGATATGCCCCAAGAGTGGGAAATCTTAGCATCAGCAGAGAGTTAATGAAAACATTTATGGCAAATTCTTTCGCTTCTGTCCGTATTGCGACAATCCAAGAATTTCACCTCTAAAGTCGTAATGCGAATGCCCACATCTGTCCCTATTAATCATTACCTCAGGTTTCTTAAAGCCAATAAAATTGGCTATTAAGTTTTTGAACAAATAAATAAATATGTCTCTGTGCTATAAATTATATATCACCTTCAATGGCTTCTAAAGCCTCTTTGGTTTTCAAAACATTTGACGCGTAAGTTTCAAAAGCTGTAATGTTTTTTCTGTCTTTATTATTATTTATTTATTTATACACTCGTCTTTTAACTTAATACTAGCGTTACAAGTGTAAGTAAGTGTAAGTGTAACGTGTACAAGCACACCTTAATCTGGTCCGTCTATTAGGAATATACTTGTATGTGTCTCTGCCTTTTTCTGAGGTGTTCCAATACTCCTGGCAGTAATCCAGTAGGGTGATGTAAACCTGTTTTCTGTATGTTACTTGTGCCTGGTTCAATCCGGTAGCTGTGTCATTAAATTCGTAAGTGTTGTATTGTATTGTAAAGTTTCGTCGGATGTTGTAGTATGCTGAGCGCTTCTCACATTCAAGATTGATAGGAAAGTTTTCAGTCAATACCGTCACGGAGTGCGTTGATGAGTTTCTGTAAGCACTCGTTATTTTGATCAAGTCGTGCCTCTTAGACCATTCAAGTGTTCTTTTTGATGTTTTAGAGATCTTATCATACCACCCTGCAGCAGCATAGGTGATAATTAAAACATATAGTCCTTTGTAGATTAGACTTATGGTCTTGTATCTTAGTCCTCATTTGTCTCTGGCTTGATTAGATAAGTTGTGAAATAGTTTCCTTGTTCCCTTGTCTATATCTTCAACATGACGTGTCACTGTTAGGCCAAATACACCGGCAGAGCCGAATGTAATGCGGAGATATTGAAATTTTTCAAGTCTTCTGATTCTCCTGTTATTAATTTTTATTATGGGAGGTGCTTTCTTCTGAAGAAAGCCCTTTATCGTTAGTTGGACACACTTGCTAGGACCAAGGGCCAGTTTATTTACTTTGCATCAATCAGTTAATTGAGTTTATTGCTATTGCCCTTTCGTGTCTAACTCCTTCTTAGACCCAGGACAGAATCTTGAGGACATCCTTTATTTATTTTCTTGTAGATATCTTAGCAGCGATGCTAGATCAACACGCAGCGGTCTTTTAAGTAAGTATCTTCAGTGGACCTTCCACGTCTAAAGCCATACTGTCATGGTGATAATGCTCTGTTTCATAGTTTCGTAAACGACTGATATATATATATATATATATATATATATATATATATATATATATATATATATATATATATATATATATTAGTAGGAGATTGATTTATTGGTGTTAAATATGACATTTCTTGTTTCATACTATTGTCTTTCATTTCGGTGCTATTAAATCCCACCCACGTTGGCGTGTTAGGGATTATACAGTAATAAGATATTACCCACAGAATATCCAGTTTTGACATTGTTTCAATATAACTTGAACTTATCGTGCGCAAGTCACTGTTTAATGGCAATAAATTTTCACGTCATTTTGGCTTTCTATTATATACAGGTAATTCAGCAGCAACGACATCTAAATCCCTTTTCCTCTTTTTAACAGTACATAAACTATCATTAAGTGAAGTATGTGTACAAATTCGCTCCCGGGCGAATGTCGACTTTAAGTATAAAAAACCTAAAAACCCTTGCGTAATCAAAGAATGTCCCCTAACCAATTAACATTACAAGTATTAATTCTGGTAGAGTTGTTAGTGACATTATTAGGTTTAATTATGTATTCAAGCATAATCGGTATGTGACCTGATCTAAGGGATAAATTCAAGATTATGTATTGAGTTTTGTCGCTTAAGGAAGTAGGTATAAAAATTAAATCTAAATTAATGATATAATAATGATTCTATCACTCGGGTTTCAAATTAATTATATGTTGAAGTTATCGATCACTCCGAGTCAATTAGATAGAAAAAAAATTAAAACAATTCCTTTAACATTTTCAACAGCAAAGCTGCCCTCTTCAGAAACTTAAAAAATTGCGAAAAATTGTTAAAAACGTTAAAGGAATTGTTTTAACTTTTTTCCATCTACTTGACTCGGAGTAATAGATATCTTCAACACATAATTAAATCTAAATTGTTTGCATTTTGTAACTCCTGCGCAGTAGTTTTCTATGAGTTTCTCGAATGCGCAATACATTTTTCTGTCCAACATTGATATACGAACCTAACATATTAAAATATGAAGTCTATGTATGTCAAATGTTACTTAACATAAAAAATTTTTAAAAATTTTCCTCTACAGGATCCTGCAAGTGTTCCTGTACAGGAACCTTTACAGAAATCTTTGATACCTAAGGTTCTTGCATCGGAACCTGCACAGGAACCCTGTTCCAAAATCCCGTATGGGATCCTGTATGGAATCCTGCACAGGACCTGTTCAGGATCCTTTAAGGATCCTGTACGGGGATTTTAAGCTGGGTGGGCTCATATCCCACCATGATAACCAATTTTTGTCTGAGTTTTTTTGATACTTTTAAATTATTAATTAATTTTAAAAAAATATTTTCTGAAAAAGCAGGTTTCTGTATTCAGGATAGCTGTGCTGTCGATACATATGAAACTCAGGAGCTTAATAAGAATTATTTTGAGATTGATTCGCATGATTAATAAATTCTGTCAATTTAATATTAAATGTTTATCGTTAACAAAAATCGTGTTAGACGATTGCCCTTAGAATTCATATGCACACAGCCCCATCAATATGAATGTGCATTAAAATCCCCACAAATGATTCTATTAGTATTATTTTGAGTTTTAGTAAACAATTCTTGCCAAGTTTCGGTTTCTGAGTTTGAATTTAATGAAGAATAAACCAAGACAAGTTCGAGAATACCAGATTGTAATGAATTTTTCTTTATTTTCATTAAAAGGAAAAATCATAAACTAAATTAAATTTTAAATTATAATAATTTAAAATCTTTTTTTTTAAATACTTTATCAATCATTTAATATAAAATTTATAAATAGAAAAATAATAAGATTAAAATTTAGATTGCACCACACAAAATTATTTGAGGTCAAATGATGGTTACACGATAAACGATGTAATATATTTCTCGAGATTTATTCAAAGTATGAATTCCGAAATATGTGGTACCACTTAGAAAATACAATAAAAATATATATGCTCACAATATGTACACTTTCACACAAACATACAAAACTCAATATAAATAAAACCGCGATACGTTAAGAAAATCTTCATTATAAATGTCAAACAAAATTATGGATCAAAATCAATCGAATATCGAGTCATTAAAATTATAATAAAATTATTTAGTCATATTATTTCCATTGGAAGAAATGAATTACTTAGTGAAATAAAATTAATATCAATATGCAATTAAAAAATCAACACATAAATTAACAAAAATGATATAAGAATTGGTATTTTCACTCTAGATCATTCATGACACCATACTTATCTGGGCAAAATTTTGGCGTCGGTCTCTTCAATTTGGCGGGAGATCGATCTGAGGAGAACTTTGGACGTGAATTGACCCTCAATGAGAAACTCGGATGAAAAATTCGTCCCGATTCCTCCTTAATGATAATTTATTAGAAATTATATTGAATGTTGATCTCCTCCTTCCAATTAATAAATGAGATTCCAACTTCACGGATTATACTTCTTTCCTTATTTGATTTTAAAAAATCCGCCCACTTAAAATCGCCACAATAAACAATAATGTTATCTCTTGTTAATAAAAACTCACAATTATAAAAATAAACTAGATTCAGAAAAGGAATAAAAACCGTTAATTTATGCCTGAGAAATAACAACGAAACTCTCACCTCTCACAATCAGTGTCCTCGGCCGGCACTCAGAAATGTGGCGCGGATCCTTTCGTCAATCTGGAGTTACGATGACCAAGTAATTGATCATTCGCAAATTCTCCAGACTCGACGGCCGTTTTCCACAAAACCAGCGTTTTCCCCACCGACTCGAGGATCACGTGAGACGCCCCTAAATATCATCTTCCCAATATACATGACTATATAGAAGGAGATCAACATGAATCACTCAATTCAAATCTCTCCTTCTCTCCAAAAAGAAAAGACCGCCTCAAGATAAAGTATGAATATTGATTCATAAATATTCTGATTTCTGTAAATCACCAAGATGGGACAGAGAATTTCCCAAGGCTGAAGTTACCATACTGTTTTCAACAAGTATGTACATAAAATGTACATAAAATGTACATACATAATATGTGGTTGTGTGTAATGTATTAGTTGTTCAAGTTCTAATTTCTTATTGATAAAATGTGCTATGTGCATTGGGTAGTAACCAAGTCTCTATAATACAGATAATATGTGGCTGTGTGTAATGTATTAGTTGTTCAAGATATCATTAATTATAGAAAAATTGTACATAGTTATATAACTTATTGTTTAAAATGCATATAGTTATATAACCCATTATTGAAATCATATATCTCAATTCTAATACAAATATTTGCACAATTTATAATACAATTAATTTTTTTATTGGACTAAAGTATATTATATAAACTAATACCTATAACTTAAATTCTAGATTATCATTATAAGACTCATTTAAAAATTTGGTAATCCAAATTTCCTTATATTCTGATTTTTAACCGATATTTATGTAACTTTAAAAATTGTTTATTTTACCTTTAGGATTTTGATGATGGATATAGCATGCAATTAACTCTACATTATTTATTTATTTTTAAATATTAATTAATTATTGATACTAAAAATTGAAAACTTAAAGACTAAATTCTTTCAAAATTCCGATAATTTATTTTTTTATTTTCATTTTGGATTTCTTCTGGTGAGCTCGAAGCTTTTAAAAAATCAGTTCGGTGTGGACTATTTTATATGCTCTCTCTATCAAACTGAAAGTCTAAATCAGTATTACTGCTGTCGGATATGAATTGAGTTTCGGATCAGCTAAGACATTCGACAAATTTTTTCGAGATTTTGTATCAGTTCTTTCAAACATATTTTCATTTACAGATTCGAATAAAGATGTTAAGTTCGTTGAGAGGTCCATAGAATATTCTGTACTTTTTTGTTGTTGTGAAAGTTGTAGGGTCCCAGGTGCTACGATAGTTTTATCTTCAGAATTAGTGCTTCCTCTCCTTGATTTATATTCCTCCTCTGCTTCCTGGTATCCCACATAGAGATCTGTCCTGATTTTTCGGATTTCGTTCTCTTTAATATAGGTTGGGCATGTGGTCGATAAAGCGACATGCTTTCTTCTGCAATTGCAGCAATGACTCCTTTGCTGTTGTTAAAATTACTACTTCACGTAGTTGAGATAACTAATAGATGGTAGTAAATGACTCAACAATAATACTGTAGTAAAAACTACTGTTTAAAAAGTTAATTTTACTATTGTGCTAGTAAAAAAAAACTATTTTGTATTAGTTGCAAACAAAATGAAACTTACTGTTTTTATATAGTAAATTCAACCTCTGAAAGTTGTTATTTTTATGATTTATGTAGTTAAAACAACTATTTCTTATTAGTTGCAGAGAAAGAAAGAAATTTACTGTTTTCATGTAGTAAATTCAATTGTTGAAAATAGTTATTTTTACTATTTATGCAGTTGAAAACATCCACATATGTGCAGTTTAAAAAATGTAGTTAAAACTACCATATTCAGCAGCATTTTAATTAAACATCCATAGTTAGTGGAACTAAAATTAAATAGTTGGTTTTATGTAGTTTAAATTACTACTAAACGCTATGATTGTGAATAACTCAACAATAGTGCAGTGGTTAAAAGTAATGTTAAAAATAGTTATTTTCGGAATTTCTGTAGTATAAATATCCATTTCTTGCTATTTGCAAATTAAATTAAAACTTACTGTTCCAAAGAGTAAAAACAACCGCTGGAATTTGTTATTTTTATGTTTAATGTAGTTAAAAGAACCAATTCTTACTAGCTTTTGATAATTTATTTCTATGGTGGTAAGAAACATTTATTTTTATAACTACAAAAGTCATAAAAGTAAAAATTTTTATGTTATTTTTACTATATGAAAATAGTAAGTTTAATTTTTTATAACCAGTAAAAATGGATAATTTTACTAGAGAAATTCTGAAAATAACTATTTTCAACAGTACTTTTAACTACTGATCGATTGTTGAGTCACTTAAAATCATATACTGGCTATATTTCAACTAAGTCCTTGAGCTTCAAAAATTAGTTACTGCAACTAAACGAAGTAGTTACTATGACTGAATATAAGAAGAATGTCCTCAGGTATAATGCGAGTCATCGTAGCGTGCGAGCGTAGTTAGGTTATCGGTTTGCGAATGTTAGGGTCGTGCGTTCAATCCCCGGCGTTTGGGGATTTTTCTCTATTAGGTATATATACCCGTGGGTTGCCCGGGTGCAGAATAGGCCCCCTGTGACCGGCTACAGGTAGTAAAAGGCGATCATATGAGGCTCGGAGTGGCGCCACTGCTTGCGGTTAGTACTCGGTTCGTCCCAGGCTTTCTTATAGAGCAGTGGCATACGATGATGATGGGCAGTGCCGTGACGGCCCGGCAAGTCTAATTATAGACCGTCGACCTCACTTGCCGAAGCAAGGGTGGTAAGACTCTTAATCGGTACTTATACCAGAGTACTAAACGGTACCATGGGGACCGGTCCGAGCCCGGGGGACTTGCCGAAAGGCTTGTTTCCTTCCGGTCATTGGGTTAGCCTCGTGGGGGCAGTGGTTATAGCCTACATCGCTTGAGGCTAGGGGCGCTATGAACGGACCGGAGCTTCGCAAAAACGAGAGTAACGGACCTAGTAACTAGCGCTTCGACATGTGAGTTGTGGTGCCAACTCGGGTGGTTACCTGCAGAGTAACCAGAGATTGGAAAGGTCTCGCCCTTCACCGAAGGGTCGCAAATGTTCTTACCAACTTTGCGGAGATCGGAAGATGGTCACTTGTTGACCATCGGCGTTGGGGAGAGTAATCTCTCTTAGTTACCAGTATTGGGAGGTGCTGCACGTATACTCTAAATAGGCGCTGTTAGGTATATAAGAATTTAATATATAAATTATATATGAACAAAAATAGGTAAGAGAAAATATAAAAAATGGAACTCAATAATAATAAAAAACAAATAAATAATTTCATTTTACTACTTTAAATAGTTAATTTAATTATTTTTTACAGTTGTTACAACTATAATTTGTTACGAGCGCCTATAGGAACTATAAAAATTTAGTTACTGCAACTAAATGAAGCAGTTGGTATGACTAACAACAAATAGTTAAGATAACTGTTTTAGTAGTTAAATTTACTGTAAAAATGGTATTTATTACTACATTTTACAGTTAGACTAACTATTCTGTCATAGTTCATTTTACTAAATAATGTTACGGGCGCCTATAGGAACTACAGGAAATAGTAAAAAAGTAGTCAAATTTACCATATTTTTTGTGTGTAAATTGGGGTTATCTCCCAGGAAAATAGGGGTGAACGCTGTTGGTACGCTTAGGTTTTATTGATATTTTTGAAAAAATAGCAAAACATGAACAAAATATGGTTTACTATTGTAAAATTAATGTTTAACTCCTTACATTTTTGCAAGTTAGACAGTTTATATTTTCTTTTTAATAATCTCAAATGAAAGCTTGGGATTTCACCTAAAAGAAGATATAAGTCTGAAAAAGGGCCGAACAATTTTTCCAAAGATAATAATAAGTGTAATAAGTAAAATTTTTCCGCCCGCTTGTGCACTCAAGCGCGATACAAAGTGGGATTTTTTTACAATTTGCTATTGAAAATGGCCTAAAACCTTGGTATAATATTACTAAGAGATCCATCATAGTCGATTTTTAAATTTTTAATTGTTTCGAAAAATCAAGCTTATTTATTTATTTTTCCAATGCACATGATCGAAATCAATTTAAATTAAAAATTATCATTGTTTTTAACTGTTATATAAACAATAATTAAGTTCTTTCTGCATTTGTAAACATTTTCGACATTTTTTAAATAAATAAATTATTTTAAAAGTACAAAAAAACCTTTCTAAACCACTACTTACTTTTTTATTCGAATAATTGAAGTAGAAACTACAAATGTTTAAAACGCATGTTCGAGTTAAAGCTGAAATTTGACCTTCAATGTTATGTTAAGATTTTTGAAAAAAAAATTCCGAAATTTGAAAAATTGGGTTTTTAAAAATTTGAAACTACTGTAGTTTTAGTAGTTTTTGTCGAAAATGTATGGCTAACGAACTCGATCTATAATCTAACACTAATTTTGTACATGCAAAGTTGCAAGTTGATACAATAAGTTTTTCAAAAGTTATCGTGGCGATAGCATTGTGTCTACAGACAGACACGAAGACAGACACTTTTTCTAGACCATGTTTTTTGGACTCAGAGTACCCTAAAACGCCGAGATTTCATGAAATTAGCAAAAGTTCATTTTCGACCAAAACTAATACTTTCTCATGTGATAAGAATGTAAAAATTGATCAGTTCAGCTATATATATTTAATTTAATACATTTTTAAAAATATTCATAAGTATATACAGAATGTCCCAGTCCAGGGTGTACTTTCGGCTGGTCCAAAAAAAGTAAAATCGAAATTTCAATGCTCTCACCCTCTAGGATTGTTCTATATCGAAAAAATACCCCTACCTTTTTTTAAAAATAAAAAAACATTTAGAGGTGGCTCGAAACGCTCAAAGTTTCCCATGCAAAATACATTGGGGGAAAACGCATTTTCGTAGAATTGGTTTAGAATCCTTGAAAATCAATATTTTTCATTCAATAAACTCTGTTTCTCTTAAGAAGACCTTAAAGAATAGTTTTTAAATATTATTCCATGTAATCGCTAATTTATTTAAACAAATTATTATTGTTTATTTACGACTTTTTATCTAATTGAACTACAGAGTTGCAATTTTTTCTGAATTTTGCAACTTTTATAATTTTTTATTCAGTTTTAATAATAATTTTCATTAAAAATTAATATTACTTTATGTGAATTTGTAATAATTTATCTGTCGCAGTGAATTATTAAATAAACCTTATTACTTAAATCATAAACATTTCCAATTTAACGAAAATGTAGTTGATAAAGAGCTGTTGTAGTAACGGTACTTTCAACAGGCACTGCTGTAACCATAACCTCAATTCCAAACAAAACTTCAGTTTCTATTTAATTCCATGTTTGTGTCATTTTTCCGTGTGGTGTCAAATTCTATAACTTGGATTTTCCTATATTTTCGTTAAAATGGAAGACTTATGATTTACGTAATAAGTTTAATTTAATTAATCACTGCGACAGGCAAATTATTACAAATTCACATAAAGTAATATTTATTTTTAATGAAAATTATTATTAAAACTGAATAAAAAATAATAAAAGTTGCAAAATTCTGAAAAATCCCAACTCTGTAGCTCAATTTGATAAAAAGTTGTTTTTTAAAGAAATTGCTACTTTATTTTTAGAAAATAAGTAAATAAATCTCTAACGTAACAATAACGGTTTGTTTATCATATATCTAAGGTTTGTTTAAAACGTCTTAGTCCCTTTGAAAACGACCAGCGCTAACCGCTAACGCCATCTATCACAAACAACGGGAACTTAGTTGCGCACCTTCCAGTAAAAAATATTTTTTAACGTTCTTTTCGTGATTTTGAAATTTTTGGGGGCACTATAAAAAATAGTTAATATTAAAGTATGATTAAACAAACAACTTAGCACTATTCTTTAAGGACTTCTTAAGAAAAACAGAGTTTGCTAAATGAAAAATATTGATCTTCAAGGATTCTATACCAATTCTACGAAAAAGCGTTTTTCCCAATGTATTTTGCATAGAAAACTTTGAGCGCTTTGACCGACCTCTAAAAATTTTTTATTTTTAAAAAATATGGGTATTTTTTCGATATAGAACAATCTTAGAGGGTGAGAGCATTAAAATTCCGATTTTACTTTTTTCCTATACATTTTTGGACCACCCTAGTGTACAGATTAAAAGGTTATATTCTACTAAAAAAATTAATATTTATTTATTTATTCGATAAGCATGCCCGCAGTCCGATATCGAACCATAAATGGGTAACTACTAGAGGTGTGCAAAAAGCTCGAATAGCATGGTCGAGCTCGAGTTTTAGTTACTAAAAAATATTTGAGTGCTCGAAAAATGCAAGTGCTCAAAATTATTTTAGGTTTAATACTGCACGTGTCAGATGGAATTTGGTTCAAGTTCGGATTGATTTTGCTCAGCTATGCTAGAAAAACGAAAAGCTTGAAATACTCGATCGAGTTTTTTGCACAACTTTAGTAACTACATAATTATGTAAATTAATTAAATCAATAAAACTAAAGTAATTAAAGTAAAGTTATCAAATAAATCTAAAGTAATTCGTAATCTTCAACTTTATATTACAATATTAATGACGCAGACTAGTAACGTATCTATTTGCGCACTCAGCAAATTTAACCTGTGACGTCATGAACAAGTCCATATCGGGATGTAAGTTATTAAAGTTAATATGAAAAGTCCTTTGAACTTATTTAATATTTTCAGTAGTTTTTCCGTAAATCGCAATTGGAAATTTAAAAACTACGCATAGCTATTGGTCGTGCATGCTTTGTGAGTCCACGCTTTGTACCAGCAACACGCGTGGAATAATTTTTTGATAGTACTTTTTTCTAGATTACAAGTTTATTATTTTTAAGACAATTTAAATCTAGAAACCAAAAATTACTGTCAAAAATTTATTTTACGTGCATTGCTAGTACACGCCCAGGCCTGCAAACGTTGGAATAGTACGCCTCACCTATCCGCACAGAGCGTACACGGCCAATAGTTATGCGCAGTTTTTAAATTTTCAATTGCGATTTACAGAAAAACTACTAACAATCTTTAAAAAGTGCAAAGGACTTTTGGTCTTAAATTTTTCAGGGGAATAAAACCCTTTAATATATACACCCTCGACTGGGACACCTTATATATGTAAATATATTGTGACGGGAAAGTCATTCTGACGTTATTTCAAGCCATATATTAATCAAATATCTTTATATAAAGATAAGGGTTGTAAGGCCAACAGTTCGTCCCTGCGACCTTACATCGATTGAAGCGCTAATAATTCGATCAATTGATGCATTACCAAATTTTCAAAAAGAGCACGTTACTCTTTGTTCGACCATTATACTGTGTGTTGCTTGCGTGTGATCAAATTTAATTTTGTAAGAGAATCTGACGTTGGGAAATTCTATAACCGACAAGAGTCGATATTTGATCAGAAATTACGTAAGTGATTAATGTTTTTTTTTTATTTTCATTTAATGAATTTTATTCCTTGAAGTCGCTTGATTTTATTTTTGTATTATTTTAAAGGGCTTCACCAACGCCTCCCTCCCTGTGATCTCGTGTTTGTTTGTTTCGTGTTTTGTTAATTTCATAAAAATTAACTGGCGTCCGCGTATTATTGATAATTTTCTTCTCGCCAAATAGAGCTCCAGCAACTCTGAACCCGGTCGCGCTGGATGTGAATAGAGTTTATTTTATTTATTTTAATCAGATTTATTTTAATATTTTATTCGACTTAATTTAACATATTTTAATTCCAAAATTTTCAATATAAAAATTCTATTCGGATATATATATATATATATGACGGTCCTTAAAATAAATAAATTCAGGAAAACTAATTTGTTTTTTTTTGTTATAATTATTAATTTTGATAGATTGGGATCAATATTTATTTAATCTTTCAAACCGCCACATCGTTATAGCCTATTACTATATGAGCACATCTCATAAGAATATTCAATTAACTTACGATTTGCTTTTTATACCACTTAAGGTTTCAGGTTATAAGGTAGTAAAGCAATTTCTTGGTGAATTTCCCAACACTTCTACCAGGGCTTAACTTTGTAGATATATTATTGTTAAATTACCAGGTAGTAAGTTGTAAAACAACGAATTCCTGAGTAATTTTTACGACTTGTAAATATGTGTATTCACCCCTAGGGATCGTAGGACCTTGCAGCTGGTGGTGTGGCTTAAAGGCCTAATCGGAGAGTACCCCTGGGCCCCGTTCTAGCCCTCGTTGGTCGTTTTCGGCGGCCTGCTCCTCAGAAGGGAGGGACCGCCCAATAGACCAGCTCCATGGAGTAGAGGGATATAAATGGTGAGGAAAGAACCTTTGGGCGATCAGAAATGATCACCACTGGAAGCGGAGTGGCGTACTGTCTGCGGGGCCCCAACAAAGAAACGGTTTCCCAATCCTAGATCTGGCTGGGTTTCCGGCGGACTGGCGGGAGGCTGGTCTTGGCGTGATCTGAACGAAAGTGTCTTAAACGGCGGCTCCGGAACACCGAGCGACCTTTCGGTAGTACTAGCCTTAATTCTGCAAGCGGGGCTCTAAAGAAACGGACTTTCTTTTCATTTGCTACTCGTGGGACTTCAAATGGAGAATCAATTTAACAAATTAAATTTGGGTGACCAAAGGGTCTCGGTGGCTGCGTCTACAACCTCCTCGGAGGCTGTGGATGTGACGGTCTCAAACCCTGAGTCATGGGTCAGTCCTCCCCTTCCTCTTTGGCTGTTCCTTCGGATCCTTCGGGATCTGATGGTAATGCGGTCTTAGGTGAGGGTGAGACTCAGGGGCTGTAGAAAAGCCCCTAATCAAAAGGAAGCGCCTTAACGGTTCTGAAAAGAAACGGTTAAGGAAAGAACGCCTTAAAACTAATGTAACCAACTCTTTTTCCTCGGGTGTTGCTACTGGATCGAAGAGAAAGAGTGGCCAGGTTGCATCACCTCTGGAAAAAGAGGGGGTAAAAAGGCCACAATCGGTCCAGAAGAGTACCAGGAGAGAGGAGTCCAATGTTGGGCTAACAATAACTCAAAGGACAAATCCTCTAACGATGGTGGTCTGTAGCGAGGGCTACCCAGACGTGGCGCTTACAGATGAGCAGTTTGGACTTCTTAGGAAGGCCGTTGTGACGCTTACTTGCAGGGAGCTGGTCGAAAGGTGGCTGCGTTTAGAGGCTTACTTTTACAGAGGAGGAGTCTTCATCGCTTCCAACCCGGAGGGTAAGGAATGGCTGACGAAATGTGTGGCCGACCATGAGCCCTGGGAGAGAGCGAAGTTGAAGATTGGTGGAGCTGGTGTAGTCTGTTACAGGGACTGCAGAGCTGCCAAACCCAGGGCGTGCATTCTTACTAAGGGTGTTAACGCAACTCCACTATTGGATCTGTGCTCAGGGGACCTAATGGTGGTGGTAACTAACCTAGAGAGTATAGGTAAGACAGTCGTTGGATCAGCAAATTTTCCATATGATAATAAAAATAATCCGCCAATTAAAATTGAATACCTAAGTATGATTATAGACAGAACTGTCCCGTTGTACCTCTTTGACAAAAAGTATAAAATTAATATAGGGATCTGAAATACTGCGATACGCATTCTGGTGACAGAAAATTTAACTAATACAACGGGGTCGATTTTGACATTTTACATTAAATAATTTCTAAATTCGCAAGTTTTATATTTAAAAATCCTAAAATATAGCATGATAATTAATAATTAAATTAATTTGTAAAAAAGAAAATACTACGAACCAGTGACATTCAGTACAATAAATAATATTGCTTAATATTTTGAGATATTCATAAGTAAAGTGTGAAAGGAATAATCTCACTCTATTTTGTCACATTAAATATTTTATTAAAACATGTTTAATTAATTGTATTATCAATTAATCAAGATTTTTAATTAAAAGTAGTTTATAATTTTTATAATTAAAAAAAAAAAAAAAAAAAAAAAAAAAAATTAAAAAAAAAAAAAAATTTTTTTAATTTTTTTTTTTTTTTTTTTTTTTGTTTTTTAATGTTTTTAGATTGGTATAAACAAGAGACACACCATAACCTATTAAAACTATTCTTTAACTCGACTAATCCTTACTTTTCTTGAAAAGGAAACTGTATATCCACTTCAAATTTTTATTAAATATTTAAAGTAGATATTTTTTAACTTTTTATTCAAGTAAATAATGTTTTTCGATATGAAAACAATTCTTTTATTGACAGGTGCATTTACTTATGTGATTTATTTTACTAAATATATTAAATATTTGGAACGTATTGCATTTTCTAATTTTTTAAATCATGTGAATAAACAAACTGAAACCATTTTTAGCCCCTCAATTAACTTTATTCAACTTTTTATATAAAAAATAATTAAAAAGAAGTCTGAAACATGTGTGTTTATTAAAATTTGACCCCGTTGTCGACCGCCATGTTCGTTAGTGACGTCATGATTTCAGATCCCTATACCTAGTAGAGAAGATTGGAAAAAAGGACTAACAAATATTCCAGCTGACTGAAGTCTAGTACACAGATGGATCATAAGACAGAAATGGAGTTGGTGCAGGAATCTATCATGTAACCTCCCAAGTGTTAAGTTAGGGACCACTGTTACTGTGTTACAAGCCGAAATTGTAGCGATATTTTATGGTGCTGTTAAAGCCTTGAAAAATCGTCACGACAAATATATTTTTATCCTTTCGGATAGCAAGGCAGCTATTTTCTCCTTGAAACGATACGTATCAACATCACGGCTGGTCGGTGACTGTCATGAAGCACTTAACAAACTAGCTGAAACTAACCGCTTTACCCTTCTCTGGATCCCTGACCACAGTGGATTCGCGGTATACTGTAAATTAAGCATTGGATAGCTGCGGAACAGCAAAGGGAGTGGCGGGCAACTAAAGGCTGTACACAAGCCAAGGTACTCATGGGAACCAGTATTAACCCTATGAGCAAAGCGAAATTCTTCAAATTATCTGATCTGCGCTATCGTTGGCACAAAATGGGGATTGTAGACGACCCGCAGTGCCGTAGGTGTGGAGAGGAACATGAAATTTCGATACACATTTTGTGTCACTGCCCCGCACTTGTGAAGGAGCGGGAACACATTACGGGCTACTTCTTTCTAGGGGAGACCCTTATTGCTACCAGAAACCTGGCCGAAGTCTTCCTGCTGTGGAAAGGACTTCAGATATAGGGGTAGTTATGGGGAACGTAAAGGGATTACACAAGCGTTAGTAGCATTATGACCTAAGGTCATAGGTTCACAACCCTCATTTCTTAATAATAAAATATGTGTATAAATGTGTGTTATATATTGTACAGTTCAGGTCGTAAGTTTTAAAACAACGAATTCTAGCGTTTTACAATATTATAACAATGTCACACAGTGGTCGGAAGATGCTAATTTGCGAGAAAAACTATTTTCTTCATACCTCGGTCGAAAGTACGTACTTCCCGCTGCGATTTCGCAGCAGAAAGTCAAACATTTGTGCTTTGGTTGATTTTCATACCCAACCTCTATTACAGCGGGAGTAAAAGAATTCTCTGTCGGTAAAAATACCGCTGTCGGTAAATAAGAAAATTTCAGCTTCCATGGCAATTTAACGAGTAATTGTTATTGCAATACAAAATGAGAAAAAAAATTATCAATAATACTTTTTATACTTTATAAATTTATTATCCACAAGCTCTGAATATTAAAATGAACGAAATCTTTTGCTGATATAATTATTTTGAAAAATTATTTTAATAAACATTAGAAACTAAAATAAAATAATTAAAAATTTTATGATTTGTTTTTTAATACGTGCCAAAATGTTGTAATAAAATTTTAATAATTTGAAGAAATAATGAAATTTTGTTCATTATAACGTTTAGAATTTCAGAAACATAAAATTAATTTTGAATCAACAGAAGAGTTTTTTTTAAATATAATATTAATTTATCTTTCACATTTTTTTCGGGCCTGCCCCCGACCAGAAGCACTCGCTTCGCTCGTGCATCAAATGTCGGGGCAGGCGAATGTTGTTTGCAAGAGAGAGAGAGACAGAGAATAAACCAGAGCTTCGCACGATTGTCCGCTAGAGGCGTTGAAGCGAGGAGCAAAAGTAAATAAAGATGGCCGGCTGTCAAGTGAAACACGATTGCAATTTTCTTAAAAAATAAATTAACCAGCGTACTTTCGACCGTATATAAAGAAAAATATACTATTTCTTAAAACTGTTTTAAGAAATTAAAAGGAAACTAGTTACCCAGAGATTTTCGGGGTCGCTGGTTACAAACATGATGACAACTTTTAAAAAGTTAAATGACGGATCCAATATGGCTTCTGTCAAAAGTAAAAATTGATCACATTCGTTTGAAATTTGTTACTCTCAGATTATTGGGGTCTCTGATTACGAATACCAAGTCATTTTTTTAAAGTTCAAAATGGCAGATCTAATATAGCGGACACCTAAATTAAAATAATGATATACTTTAATAAAACTTTATATTAGTTGGTTTAATATTTATATATTTAACTTCATATATTGGCTTCAAATTTGTTACTCGGGGATTTTCGGGGTCGCTGATTACAAATCTGAAATTAGATTTAAAAAATTCAAAATGGCAGATCTAATATGGCTGTCATCTAAATTAAAACAATGATGTAGTTTAATAAAACTTTCTATTTGTTGGTTTTTGGTGCCGCTGATTAAGTATATTAAGTCAATTTTTAAAAATTCAAAATGGTGGATCGAATATGGCTGATATCGTAATTAAAAGGCTAATTAATTTTATTAAAACATTGTGTTTAGTGGTTTTCGGGCTTTTGTCTTATTGTTAATGAAAGCACAGTCTCTACGAATAGGTTCTACGCGCGAATACCGACATTCGTGCTTGCAGTGAAAATCGAAAAACAAAAAATGAAGCCAATGGTCGCAGCTGTATTTTTCAGAAATGTTACACGACATATAGGGGAACATAAAAATCATAAAAAGAAGACCCCACTAGTCCTACTTTTCTCTTGCGCCCCTTTTTCCACACATTTTGCTTGATGAGACTGTTTCCTTATTATTGCAAATAAAATTGAATGAAAATCAAATAATATTATTTTTCATATTTTTGTATAATTAAAAGATGAAATGATAATTTCTATTCATAAAATGTAAAATTTGTTACATTTTTGAATAAAGTTAATTAGCATAAAGAAAGTACAGTTATTGCATTCATTTCGTACTTTCAATTCACATGACTTTAATGTCCGCCCTTGGTACCGGCCCGGTACCAAGCCGGTCGTTGCTTTCTGCCTGGGACTTTTGTAAGGTACCAAAAAAATTAGTTTTTGTAAATTTTAATTTTTTTAAAAATTTTTTTATCTCCCTAAAAATGGGTAGACTGCCAATGCTGTCCGGTACTGTAATAATTTAATAAATAACAAGTAATTTTAAATAAAGCATAATAATTGCTCGGGACATTTTTTAATATTACTCGTCTTTTAATAAAATTTACATTCCTTGCAGTAAATTATACTTTTTTAAAAAAGTAAAATCTGTTTGAAAACGAAGAAAAACTTATTTACCACGAATTCTAATATGACACCTTTAAATTTTTCTATTTCTTACAGTAATAATAATTATTAATTATTTTCAAATATCTTAATTATTAAAGAACTATCATAAAATAAATAAATTATTGAATAAAAAATTGTACTTAAACATTTCAAAATTAATTCAGTTTTTTACTTAGTCTACTTGTGCGGTAGAGTAATGCTTTCATTATTCATCAAGAAAAGTGAATTTTTAATTTTTTAAATGTTTTGTCGGAAAATACAAAAAAATAAATAAATTCATTAATTATATTGAGATGACCAAATACAATTTTTAAAAATGTAAATTTTAAATTTAATTAATTACACAGGCACAAAAAATAAAATAAAAGTCAAAACCCAGAGGTCACACCCCTCCATTCCCATGTTTCTTGAGTCGCTGAAACCGAATATGACCATGGAAATTTTTTTTTCATATTCCATTTTCCCGTTACCGCCCCCATACAGCTGCTTTTGGGGGTTAGAGTTTCTGTTTAAATAAAAGTCAATTGGGGTGTCTATTCCTATATTTTTTGGGTCGTTGAAACCAAAAAAGACTACCAAAAACAAATTCTATCAACCCTCAAACCCCCTAAAACCCCAGAGTTTTGATAACGCAATCGACTTTTCATGAAAATTATGATTTCAATACTTACTCTGAAGGTGTTAAGGAGGTTGTAGGGGGTTAAGAGAGGGAAGAATCTGTTTTGGGTAGTCTTTTTTGGTTTCAGTGATCCAAGAAACGTAGGTTTTGACACTGTAATCGAATTAAGGGGCGTTAAGGGGGTTGTAGGGGGTTAAGAGAGGGACGATTTTGTTTCTACTAGTCTTTTTTTGTTTCAACGACCAAAAAAACAAAGAAATATAAATATCCTACTCGACTTTTATTTAAACTGAAATTCCAACCCCCGGGAGCAGGTGCAAGGGGGTGGTAGCAGGAAAATAGGCAATGAAAAAAATTTTTATATTCATATTCGGTTTCAGCGATCCCAAAAACATGGGGATAGTAGGGTGTGACCTCTGTGTTTTGACTTTCATTTTCTTTGTGTACCTGTGTTATTATAATATATGTGTAATAATTATAAATCAAATATAAATAGTCTTTTATTTAATAATAATAATATTCATTTAAAATTATTAATTTAATATACGCATTTTGTAGAAAATTTATATTAATGTGCATTTACTACTTATATGTATATATTAACAATAAAGATGCTATTAAATAAATAATAAAAAATTAAAAATTATAATAATGTGAAATAATCAGAGCTGCGTAAAAAACATTGCAGGTTTTTAATTAACAAATGTAATTATGCATAAACTATTTTGGGATTTATTTAGCTCAGCAAGGAGAACATTCCTGGTAAGTTATGAACAAATTTAATTATTATTAACATAGTTATTAAACAATTGAAGAAGTGCTTTTTTTAATGGTTTCAATTCATTTGCAACTAAACTAATGAACCTTTTTTCACTTATGACCAGTCATATGAAAGATATTTCCAAGCTCTGTAACTTTCAATAACAACTTTTCCCCTAAAACTTAACCGGAAGCAACGAGGATCGAAAACCCATGTTTTTCAAACTTTGGCGATTGTTTACACTGTTTTTCGCACCCGTAAAGCGAGAGCAAACTGGGGGGCTCTTATAAGGAGCCCCTAACTACCAGAAACCGTTGAGACTTTGCTGTTTGTATTTTTGAACACTTTTTGCAATCACCGACTGCTCTATAAAAACATCGAACTAAAACACAACCCACGCTGCTTAATTTAATGACGCTACGCCATGACAGTTAACAGCTGGGTAAAGCAACCCATACGCTTAGTGTTTAACGCCCAAAAATGCTGTTTCGAACTGTCATGGCGAAGCGTCATTAAATCAAGCAGCGTGGGTTGTGTTTTGGTTCGTTGTTTTGAATGGTTTTAAGAAAACTTGGTTCAATTACTTTTGATTCCTGTAAAAAGAGCTTGGGATATAAAATAAATATTGAGAAAGTCTTATGTGTAAGCTTACTGTAACCCCATGTTATCCACACCTTTCTTTTCATTCCACGCCAAATACAAAAAACTCATTTTCGAGTAACTATGTTAAAGGTTACTTAAACTTACTAGATTACTTTAAGTTTAAGAAATAAAAATCCTCAAGACAGAAATAACCATCGCACCAAACTTACTTGTAATATACTTAGATTAGTTTAAACTTAATAAGCAAAATTAATTTTATAATAAGGTACCTTTCTTCAGAACGTGTAAAAAAATTATAATCTTTATAAAAAAGTAAAGTATTCAAGAAATAAATCCAAAAACTTCAACTTTATTTATTACATATGAAAAAGTATATGTCCATAGTTTAGGTAAATGACAAATGTACAAACATATATTATAAAAGTGCTTTTATTATAAAATAATATGTTAATAATCTTAACAGGCTTAACTTATATTACGTTTTCATATTACACGATCTGAAAACCGTATAACATTTCGACACCTAAGAGGTACTGTACTATGTCAGAGTCAAGGCTAATACTGTACTATCTTCGGGTAATGGTTTATACAGTTCTAACTTCGAGTGACAATTTATACACGGAAAAAAGTACTTGAACCATTCATTGAAAGTGCTTGACTTTTGGATACGAGCAAAATACTGATAGTAGTTCATGCACTTTCGTTAAAAAATATAGTATTAACTTGAAACTTTAAAAAAAAGTCCTAGAATGTTTCAAGTTCTGTAATAGAAACAATATTCTTTAATCTTTAATGCATAGTTCGTAAATAAATTTAACAAAGTCATTTATATTTTGTAAGAAGGTCCTTTAATTTCTATAAAATTAAAAATTGAATATATTTAAGATTTATACGTCAACAGATACTTAAGAGTACGTGAAAGACTAGTTGAGTGTGTCTGAAAATTTTCTTGAATTCGTAGAGAATGTGCCTACGTGCGACTGCGCGTATGTAAAAGTGGTTATGTTGAATAGTGACTTCATTGTGTTTGTTGTGTTTCAGTCCCTCGTAGATGCCCGCTTCAGTGTATGATGTGATAAAGTTGTTAAATAAAACTTCTTTAACTCAAAATAAAAATATTGTCACAAAAGGAGGGTAATGTGTAAGCTTACTTTTATATTCATATAATGTAGTTATGGCAAATTATGTTTTTAAAGCAAAAAGTGCGTATATCGAAAAATTTATAGGTTAAGTAACCACTTGTTGAATAACTTTCTATATAAGATTATATTTCCTAAGTTATTTTTAGAATATATCTATTTATTGTCGTAATTTTTTTATATGGTAGATTATGCTTAAAATATTATATGAAATTGAGAAAAATAACACAGTAGGACAATAAAAAATAGTTTATATACATTTGAAACACACACATGAAGAAAAATGTTTTCAATGCATAAAATGGTTTAGATTTTCTATAACTTGCTTCACAATGTAAATGAAAATTTCAAATTATACAGAATTTGTACATAATACTTTACACTGTGACAATAAAATTAATTTTTAATTTCAATCTTACGTTTTTTTATAATATAAATATAAAGTGAAATACCCATCAAGTGATAAATTTGACATTTTTATACATATGAAGCATTTTGTAGAAATAATTAAACTAGTTTATGAATCAAACTTTTTTTCTGTATATATTTTCTCACTTAATATTGTACGTACATACAATTTTATTTTTTGCAGACATATATTGGACATATATTAGAAAGCCTATATAAGAAATTGTTAATGTTTGATAAAATCATTAAAAAATTTATTTGCTTGAAATTTAAATTCAAAAACAATCATATAATAATAATTAAAATTAAAATATGTTTATTTATATTAAGTATATAATTAAAAAATATTTTTATGATTTAATTACCCTGCAAATAGTTATACTAAATATGATTTGTTTTGATGGTATTATTTTATTAAATAATGTCTAGTATTATTTGACTAACAAAAAAAGAACTTCTTTGAATTAAGATCAACTATACCAATGTTAATTTAAATTAAATATGAAAATAAAAATTTAATACCATATTGTTTTATTAACCTACAAAAGATTAACTTTCCTGTTTTATAAATAGAATTTATTGGTTTTATTTCCTTAATTTCTGTTTAATTTAGGTATATTTTGGTGGCATAATATTTCATAAAACAAATAAAAATAATATTTTGAACTGAATATGACGATCACCATTTTTTATAATAGAATTGAGGGACTGGATGCTATAACGTGTTACGCGCCAATTACTTAACATGGCGTGTAACACATTGTAGCACCCAGCCCCTCAATTTATTTTTAATTTACTCGTATGCAAAACTTAAGATAGCACAGTATAAAATGTCATTCGATGTTAGAACTGTGTGAAGCACTACTTGAAGATAGCACAGAATTAACCTTGACTCAGAAATAGTACAGTATTACTCTAAAGTATCAATTTGAATTAGCAGTTCGTTGACATAATTACATTTTTATTAAAGTTATTGTAGATAAAAATTATTTACAAGTTACCCTATATAATTTACAGCTACTTTATTACAGTTTTGCGGATTTGAGAATATTAAATAACTATAATTAGGACATTTTTATTTACATTTAGAAAATGCAGAGTATTTGTATAATCCAATATATGTACCCAATAAAAATTCTTTTATTTAAGTAAATATTTAATTTATAATAGTGAATTAATAATAATTTATTATTTGAATCAAATAGATTTTATTTGTCGTGTGCTAAGCTCATACCAAAAAACTTGAAATTGTTCTTTAAATGTCCGCTGTTTTTCAATGTTTAGTTAACTTTCGCCTGAAATACTGAAAAACAGTGGAGATTTAAATATAACTATTTTAGCTTTCATGAGCTCTATAACCAGGAAGTAAGACTAAGAAGACTCAACTGACTATGTGAAATCTCTTATAAATGAAATGTTTTTCTGCAGAAGAACTTTATTTGCTGAATGATAAAAATGAGACTTCGCTCTCATGCGCAGCACATGCGAATATTCACCTCTTTTTTTATATCGTTAGATATGAGCAAATGATAGATGATCATTGTATCTACTTTCTTTTTTAATGACAAATATTTTATTTTAAGTAATTTATAAATCTGCAACAAAATATGCAAATAATATAATTTTCACAATAAATTTCTCAATAAGCCCATAAATGTAAAAATGAAAAAATATAATTATTTCCGACTTTTAATCCATTTTCTTACTTTGATAATTCTCATGTAACATTTAAAGCGTTTTATGTAGTAAATATACAAGTACAAATTAGTAAATACTACACAGCCACACAAAAAACAGAAAAGTTATGGCTTGGAGGTCTAGCTATGTTTACTATACGTTTTTGGGGAAGCTGAATTCGAATCCGGGGCCCATTTGACCCCATCACATCACATCAGCTGAATCATTCACACTAGAGCAAATCTCAACTATTCGCAAACACCCAAGCTCTCGTACTAAATGCACGTCAACAAATAGCACACCCTCAGACCTGGATCAAACTTCTTACATTTACCCACAAATGTGACATCCTTTATCCACTCGCACGTTACCCTTTTTCAGAAGCATTCCATCTTTCGTGCGCCTTATCCGTCACCAGCTTCTTAGCATCAATTACATTTAAACCATCTACCTCGTTAGTTCCAACTAAATTCTAATTCATTCATACCAACAGTTTTTCTAGTCTTATACGTATTTACTCTCTTTTTACATTCCAAGTCCCACACAGTTTTAAACTATAACAGCTCATACCAAACCAATCTTTCCTTCAAATCCTACGCAGACTTCCAACAACACCATTCACTTATTGTCTCTTTCTGTCAACATGTAGTCTAAACATAATGTCAACACCAATTAAAACCCCCAAATATTCAAAACTCTCGACAAACGTCAAGTTTCTTACATGCTCTTCACTCAATTCAACATGCACACGTGTATTCATAATTTTTAATCCCCCCTTCAAAACCATACACACAGTTTTCCTATCATTCACATCTACACCAACTTTCTCTCCCTAATCATAGATAGGCTTCATACTCGCTGGCTCTACCCCCACCGCATTCCTAGTCTCGCCAGTCGTAATCACTACCATATCATCAACAAACGCAAGTACGTTAATACCTAAAATCCCTAGAAGATACCTTAAATCTTCATTCGCACATCCTGCTTCATTTTTCAATTTTTCTAGCGCAATATCCCAAAGCACATGACTAAAGGCACCTTGAAATCGACAAATATACCAATTACATACTTACTTTCAGACTCATCCACAATTTTTTTAACCTATGTCTACTCTCTATTCTCATTCCAAAATGAATCCGTCATATTGGTTTTTTGAGGTTATGTCAAAATCTTGATGTGACGGGGTCAATGGACCCCGGATTCAGATTCAGCGACCCCAAAAACGTATAGTAAACATAGTCAGACCTCCAGGTCAAAACTTTTATTTTTTGTGTATCTGTGTTATTTATTTACGGATTTTTCAATTTTTGTGCTGAAAAATATACTTTTAACAATGTACGTATCGATCAATTTTTTCAAAATTTGTTGTAAAAAACTATCACTAAATTAACAATTTTTAAGCTTTGTTTGATTATGGGCAAACAATGGGATCTATTCATTTCGAAATTAGTAAAATTCTCCATCATTTTCTCACTCGCCAGAGGTTGTGAGAAAAGCAGAGACTAATTTTAGGATTTACTTTATAGTTTATCTGCGACAAATGGTTTCACTCCCCATTGCATTAGTTAAGTCTTTTTAGTGTAACTCTCTGTCAGACACTAAAGATTCCTTAAGTTGCTGTCAAGTTAATTATGAAGAGCTTCATAGAATATGGGGACGAACGCGTGGTTGAAAAGAATAATACCAGTTAGACGGCAGTGAGCGGCTCAAGGCTTGTCACTGCTACTTGACAAGTAATATCTCTTTCATGGCTCGCGTTCGAAACCTTATTCTATAAATTCCTTCAGTTCAACTATAAGAAACATTTCGGTGTTATGAGGGTTTATTAAAAGTAAAGCAAAGTGTGCATAAATAAAATCCAATGATTTTTGAGCGAATCATACCTAGTTACATTTATAATATAACACCGGCACACAAAAAAAAATTCGAGTGCGAAGACTATCACATGGTAGGTTCTCTTCCTTGGGGTGTATCTAAAGAGAAAAAAGTAGTCGGACCAAAAGTTTAGTGCTGATATTTTTTTTACACGCCTAGTAAGGTGGTGAAGTCTGAAAAAATGTTGTACATGAGGATTTACCTAACTTTTATGTTTTAAACAGACTTTTCGCATATTTTTATTATTAATTTTAAATCATTGACTATAATTACATAAAAGTTGATTACTTAAAAGATGTTAAAAATGGCAAGCCTAAAATGGCGGGTTTTTTAAAAAAATTGCTCTTATTTCTTTGAAAATCATTGCTCGGGGGTTTTCGGGATCGGTTATGATGAATTTGAAGTCGGTTTTTAAAAATTCAAAATGGCGGATCCAATATGGCGGATAAAATAAAATAAAAAATTAATCAGATCCACTTGAAAATCGTTTCTCTTGGGTTTTCGGGGTAGCTGAAAATGAATATGATGTCAGTTTTCTTGAATATCTTATCCTCTTTGATTCAAAGGATCTCCGAAGAGGAGCTCTTCTTTTTCTCTTTGAATTTAGTTTGAGTTTAGCACCTAACAGTAGTCCGCTGACATATTTTTATTCCATTTCCTTGGTAGCGTTTTTCCATGTCCTTTATATCTTGGTGAAATCTCACGCCGAAAATTCGTTGTCCGCCTTCACCACAGGGAGGTGCCCTAGTAGAAAAAATAGAAGAAAAAGAAGAAAACGCGAAAACTAATATTTTACAAATCAAACATTACTTAAAATTGTATTTTAACAAGTAACTATATAGAAAAAATTTTGACTCATTTTTGTTGCAACACATAATGTGTTTTTATCGTGACTTATTTTAAGTTCTTTTTTCTGCACATTTCAGAAATAGGAATAATTCTAATTTACAATTAGCGGTTTGAGAAAACATCTAAGTAACAAGAATCAGAAGATCATATGCAAAAATTTTAATCGTAAGTCATATTGAATGACATTCAGAATTTTTAAAAACCAACATCATATTCTTTTCAGATACCCCGAAAACCCAAGAAAAACGATTTTCAAGTGAATCTGATTAATTTTAAAATATTTTTGTCCGCCATATTGGATCTGCCATTTTGAATTTGTAAAAACCGACTTAAAATTCATAATTAGCTTTCCCCGAAAACTCCCAAGCAACGATTTTTAAGAAAATCAGAGGAATTTAAAAAAAACCGTCATTTTAGGCCCGCCATTTTTAACATCTTTTATGTATTCAATTTTTATGTAATTAGAGTCACTGAATTCAAATCAATAATAAAAATATGCGAAAAGTCTGTTTAAAATATAAAAATTAGGTAAATCCCCATGCAAATCATTTTCATAGATTTCACCACCTTACTAGGCGTGTAAAAAAAATACCAGCACTAAACTTTTGCTCCGACTACTTTTTTCTCTTTAGATACACCCCAAGGAGGAGAACCTACCATGTGTCAGTCTTCGCACTCAAAGTATTTTTTTTATGTGACGGTGTAATAAAGAAGCATTACTTGAACTTTACATTGCTGATATTATTTAACTTTTATTTTAGTCTTTTTATTGACACTAAAAAAATAAGAAGAAATGTATATGCGACGGTCCTAGAGAAAACGTGCCTTAGCTTCCAAATATGAATTCTACGGGATACGTACTAGAATCTGAGCCTTCCTAATTGGTTCAAATTATACTCATATTTGAATATTAATAAAAAAAATTTATAAGTAAAAAGTATTTTTGACTTTTGTATGTGAGAGAGGAACTCAAAATCTATAGAGTACTATTAATAGCTCGATAATAATTTTTTGGGAACTAAGGCACGTTTTGTAGTGGACCTTCGCATATTTTGAATTTTAGAAAATAGGGTTAATGAACCGAATTATTACCATAACGGCTTAAATAACACAGGCACAAAAAAATAAAAGTCAAAACCCAGAGGTCACACGACCATTTTCACGCTACCACCACCTTACACCTACTCCCGGGGATTGGAGTTTCTATTTAAATAAAAGTCGAGTAGGGTGTCTAGTCTTATGTTTTTTGGGTCGCTAAAACCAAAAAAGACAACCAAAAACCAATCCTACCCACCCTCAACCCCTTACAACAACCTTAACACTCCCAAGGTGAGCATTGAAATTCGAATTTTTACGAAAAGTCGATTGCGTTATCAAATTCCTGGGAGTGTTAAGGGGGTTGAGGGTAGATAGGTTTTTTTTGGTAGTCTTTTTGGTTTCAGCGACTCAAAAAACGTATGTTTTGACACCGTACTCGACTTTTCGTGAAAATTCGAATTCCAACCGCCCACCCTGGAGGTGTTAAGGTTTTGATGGGTGATTTTGTTTTTGATAGTTTTTTTTGGTTTCAGCGATTTTAAAAACATAAGAATAAACAACCTACTCCATTTTTATTTAAACTGAAACTCCAACCCCCGGGAGCAGGTGTATGGGGTTGTAGCGGGAAAATGGGAGATGAAAAAACTTTTCATGGTCATATTCCGTTTCAAAGACCCCAAAAACATGGGGATACGGGGGTGTGACCTATGGGTTTTAACTTTTTTCTTTTTTTTTGTGTGTCTGTGTAATTCAAGAAGCCTCGGTGCCTAAAAAACCTAACCTAAAATATTGTCTACAATGCAACGTTTAATTTATTCTTGAATTATAATATTAATATCCCTGCTAACAATAAAATCAGGAATAATGAAAAACGTCAAAAATTTTAATGTTTTGTGACTACTATGACGTTTCCTGAAGCTCCTGGTTAATTCTGACTAAAGGGTTTTTTATGCTCCTGTTGAATCCTGATGTTCAAGGACTGTGATTATTTCTCATTGAATTTATTTTTTTTATTTACAGTCTCTCTTTTTTCACATTAGAATCGTGGGTCTATTGTTAATTGCTTTGGGTGATTAACATGATTTTTATTGCTCAAAAGTTTTGCAATTTTAACATTTCAAGTGATATGAATATAAATTTAGAATCTACAACTTTCCGCGATTACAAATATCTAAAATTTATTACAAAAAACATCAAACTTAGTATAAAAAATCCGAATACTTTTAAAGTTTTCTGATTAAACATTACTCAAACCTGTCGTTCTGTGGCTGCAATCGTAACAAAACCAGTCTGAAATTACCAGAGATTCTGTCTAAATTTCTGCCGTTTTGTGATTTTATTTTTAGTAGGGATATATTATCTTAAACATTTAAGAACACATAAGCATAATAATAATCACATATTTGCATTCATATTGTAATTCCATGTTTGAATGATAAATAACAGAATTCGTTTACTCGAAAGAAATATCCTCGAGAAATGGTTCAATTACCCTATTTTAACTCTTAAAATTTCTTCATTTTAAGAGTAAAATATACTGAAATTAAGAATAAGCTGTATTTTAATTTTCTAGATAGTACCTATGTTGAAGTTTAATACTCAAATTCTGCATTTTATCGATGGGAATTTTGTGTTTAATCCCAAAATATTATAGTATCTTATTCTTTGAAGAATTAAAAGTAATAAATTCTTAAATCATTTACATTTCCATGTGAAACAATTGTTATCTAAAAAGTCGAAAAGCTAAAGATAGGGGAGACCGGGGCGTAATGGATCACTTTTCACTTTTTGTTGCTTAACTTTGTCATTCTTGCTTTAATAAAAATTTCATCTATGGAAAAATTAGCCTAACATCTCAGCTTTCAATTAAAAAAGTACGCACTAATATCACTTATACTTTTTTTCTAAAACAAAGTTTTTGGAGAAATGCAAGATGATCTATTACGCCTCGGGCCGGGGCGTATTGAATCAGGAATGAAATTATAATTTAGATCATGAAATATTATTACAATATTTCCAATTTTGGTTTCTATTGTACATTTATGACAAAGAATATTGAAACTGGAACATATTTAATTTAAACTTTAACTTTCCATTTACTTAAAAAATCTATTCTCCAATTATTTTTTCAATAAAGGGTTATCATTGGTACTTATTATTATATAAATTACGAGAAACTAAACTTGACAGGATTATTTTATTAATATTTTAAATATAATAGGTTTTTCTTAATAGAATAAGCAAGCCAATACGCCCCGGTCAAAGTGATCTATTACGCCCCGGAGGTGTTTGTTGAAAATTTTGTTATTTTTTATCAATAGCGTAAGTATTAAACAAAAATTGTCAATTGTTCTTTAAGAACAAATGTTTAAAGCTCAAAATCTGATATACAAACATTTTTTATAAGTAATTTTGAAAAAGATATAACAAAAAAAGCTTTAAAAATTTACTTTCAAGCGTCAAAATCACTTTTTCTACCATATTTTAAACAATAATAAATGAATAACAATGAAAGTTGGTACAAACTTACAGTATGCCAAATACATTATTTTGATCAAAAACCGAAATTGATACCAATTTTTTACGGATTATAAAACATGTAATTGATCAGTTTGAAATAAACGATAATTTAGATATAATGAAAGTTTCAATAATAAAAGATTACCTTAAACCCAAAGTTAAGTGAACAAAGAACTGTTTGGGTTTGAGAAGAGCTTCTTACATATTAGGATATATTGTATAGTATGGATTTTTAAATTGTTTTGTACTCATGGCATAAAGATTCGGATCTTCTACTGGAAAAGGTTGAATAATATTGCTAGTCAGTGATTTTTGATTGTGGACATTAGCAATCATAAATTGAGGAACAGGAATTGGTTGAGTTATCGTTGTGGTTTCTATTAATTTTTTTTGAGAGTAAACTTGTGACGATGAAATTAATTGATTCGATGGGGAGGACAGATTATTTTGTAAATTATTTTCTGTTGACTCAGTACTGACTGGAAAGGTCGGGACAATATTAGATTGTTGTTGTGATTTACATTTTTTCGTATGGGCATACAACGAGCCAGCGTTATTATATCTTTTAGCGCATATTTTACATGCATAAGGTCTTTGACCAGTGTGTGTGTAAGTATGTTCATTAAGAGAAGTTAATCGTCTAAAGGATTTCATGCAAATTTGACAATGATATTTAGCTTCACCCGTATGCATTGTTATGTGTCTCGCTAAAGTGTTGGCGCGCGCAAATGCCCTACTGCAATACTGACAAATGTAAGGTTTTTCTCCACTGTGAGTTCGTAAGTGAAGCTGTAAATACGTACTTTTTGTAAATGCTTTGGTACAAACATTGCAAACGTATGGTTTAACGCCTGTATGTGTACGCATGTGAGCTACTAGTGAACCACTTTGTGCAAAACATTTGCTACAAACCTCGCACAAAAATCGCTTTTGCGTGTCTTTAACACGCTTGTGACGCTCCATATGGTTAGCCAAAGATTGTGGCTGAGCAAAAGCTTTTGGACAAAGATTACATTGATGCGGTCTGTTGTATTTTTCCTGTAAGAAAAAATTACTTAATAAACACAAGTAAAACTGTGCCAATCAAACATTTCCTTACATGGCCAATCCATTATATTTTGCTAAATTTTTTTCTAAAACCAAAGTTTTGCTTATAATTTACAGATGCAAGTGTTTATAAACAATAAATTTATGTACTTCTCTTTTAACAACTCAGAAACAATGTCAGAATTATAAAACATTATACTCTCTTTGTTATTAAATCGAAAAAATTACCCTTATATGTAAAATCACAAGTTTTTAAAAAAAATTTTGCTCATGATTTTTCAAATATAATGGATTAAAAGTTTTTACATGTCATTGTGTATGTTAAGAAAAGTTTTTAAAAAATAATTTCAGACTTAAAAAAATATAGTTATCTTCCTTCTACAGAGGGCGCTTTGTCCATTGGCAAAAATTATTTTCTATTACTGTTTCATTGTATCTCATCGCGGAATCATCTAAAATATAATTTAAAAATAGACGAGTTAATAATACAGGACCTCAACCTAGAACTACTTAAAAACAAAAAATTAAGAAAATTACAAGCTTTAAAATAACAAATTGTAAAAAAACACCGTAAATAATAATTTTATTTACCATAAATGATTCACAAAAAATATAATTACATTTTAAAAATTCAAAATAGCGGATCCAGTAAGGCGGATCATTTTTTTTTTAATTTGATCGAATTTACTTGAAATTTGTTTCTCTGGGGTTTTTCAGGTCGCCATTTTGAATTTTTAAAATGTAATTGTTCAGTTTTCATTTTTCCTTTCACCCGTAGATAAAAACATACGCCCTACGCTCTAAGGGTGCATGCGATTAAATTGGCATAAGGCTTATTTCAAAGAGCGTGTTTCAGCCTTTAATTTATGATAATAGCAAAGTTTATATCACGTGAGGATTTTGTCCCACGATTTTTTAAAAAGTGCCAAAAACGCTATTTTTTAGGGGTTTCAACCTGTATTTCCTCGAAAACGTGACGTGATGGAAGGTTTTTGAACCCAGATTTGTGTTCAGCATGAAAAATCCATTCGGAAACCGTAGGTTCGATCTTATTCGCTCCAAAAAAATTGAAATTTGCAGAGCAGTATTGTTAGTAAATTAGAGGTTTAGGTCTTATATTAATTAAGTCGTCCACTTTGAAAAAATACTTGATTTTTTTATTTTAAATGATTTTGCTATGAGCTACATTGATAATCAATATTTTTGACCAGTCGATAAAGCACCCTCTGTAGAAGGAAGATACTTATACTTTTTCAAGTTTAAAATTCCTTTTTTAAGACTTCTTAACATACACAATACAATGATATGTAAAAACTTTTAATCAATTGCATTTTAAGACATAGCAGCATACAATTTTTTAAAAACTTTAAATTTTAGGGTCTGAAAAATTTACAAGACCCCTTAATAAAACACAGAGGGTGCTGTTTTATAATTTTGCTTCCTCGTGAGGAAGCTTTGTAGTCGTTTAATTTATAAATTTTTTAAAAATCCTTCAAATAAATTTTCTTCTATATAGGACTATGTTATTTAAGACTTTGAACAATTGTCCGGATGTATGTGTGTGTGTATCCCGTTTTTTGTGAACCCGGTAACTCGAAGAGGTTTCAACGAATTCGGCTGAAAATTGCTAGGCATATTTATCATAAAAATATCTCTAAATGGATTGATCGACATTAAAAAATTTATAAAAAAAAATTTTTTCTAACACACGCACCGAAAGTACATCATTTCTCACCTATAAAGAGGGTGGAAAGTACGTCCTTCCCAGAGGCAGGGAGAGAATGTTACTTTCCCTCCCCGTGACGTCATAACAGGGAGGGAAAGTAATACTTTCCCGCTCTGATGTCACGGGGAGAGAAAGTAATATTTTCTTCCTACTGCTATAAAAATTTGTATTTTTTTTAATTTTTTAAAAATATAAAAAGAGCTATATATTTTTTAAGATTAAATATGTATCATATTGTTATTTTTATTTATTAATAATGGATTTTAAATAAATATGGCAACAAAAAATTGCATTAAATAATTGCATATTTGTACTTTCGTTTACGTATGTTAGAAAAAATAATATGTGCACCACGGAAGGAAAAAGATTTTCGCCTTGTGTGTTTGCAGTTCTCGACTTCGCTCGCAGTCGCCTTCGGCTCGTACGCTCGATACGTCTCGAACTACAAACTTCACGTTCGGGAAAATCACTATTTTCCTCCCTAGGTGCACAATATACTATTTTTTACTTTTTTCAAACAAATTTTTTTTAATTGAATATTGAAGTTAATATATAATAAAATCTTATTCCTTACATCAAGAAGAATCGATTGGTATATATAAAGTATAAATTGTATGAGAGTTTATAGAGTTAATGACAATTGAAGCAGAAAAATTACCTTTTTTTCAAAAATTTAGTTCTTTCATAAAAATTATATTCCAGTACAATAAAATTTTACTCATTTTTTTCAATAATCTTATCCGTTGCATTAAAACGGATCGATTGGTATATATAAAGTATATATTGTATTTAAATTTATAGAATTAAACATAATTAAAACCAAAAATTCGCACTTTTATTAGAAATTTATTTCCTTCTTAAAAATCATGTTGCCTTATAATAAAATGTTACTCTTGACTTAAAAACAAACTAAAAATCTTCATTTCATCAAGACGAATCGATTGATGTATAAAAAGAATATATTTTATTAGCATTAATAGAATTAAATAAAATAAAAAAATTCACTTGAAAGCAAATTTTTTGCTTATCGTAAAGAGGAAGCAAAATGTTCATGTAATGAACATCTTAATTCACAACTTGTTGACATTGTTTCTGAATTGTTAATTCACACACCTTAGAAATAATTACACGATTACATACGTTTAGAGGGAATCCCTCACCATATTGTTAAATAAGCGACATTACAAAATAAACGAAGGAATCAACAAAAATTTAACTTTAGCACAAACTTACAAATATGTAGTAAATTATTCTAAAATATAAAATTACTAAAATTAATTTTCGGTCTCAAAAATAAAAATTTCGATTTAATAAGAAACAGAGGGTGATGGAGGAATTCTAACTTTATATTAGTTTTCAGAGGGCCAAAATACAATAAATTATAGGTCTGGTTCAATAAACAGACCACTTTTATTTTTTTGTGTGCCTGTGTTATGGATGATTTGAATTTGTATTTACAAAAAATTTTAATTTAAAGATTGGTATGTTTTTAAGCCGTGCCCGTATCAGCAGTGTTATTGATAGCTATAAGTAAATGTGATGAATGTGAAAGAGAATAACCCTTTAACGCCGGGAAGGACACATATTTTACTCAACTTTTAGAGCCATCGTTCTTAACGATTTCGTAAGTTAAAAATTTGGTAGGTATCCATCCCTATAGAGTTTTTATCGCTCTTTCAGAATTTGAAGATCAAATTTAAAAAAACTTTAATTTGAGAAAGTTGTGAACATTTTTTCGACAAAAAACTGAAAAATTTTTACTTTTTTTTTAAAAAAATGAATTTTTTTAAGGTAGCAAGTAAGAATGCATGCGTAAAAACTACAAATATCGCGTCCGCAAAAACCAACCTTCAATATGGCGAAATGGACGTTTAAAAATTTCAAAATGGCGGCTTCCAAATGGCGATAGAAGACATTTTTTAAATAAACATCAAAGTCTAGTGTACGAATTTTAAGAAAAATTTGAACAATCTTGTCATTTTGTATTTAGGGGTTTTTGAGGTTGCTGATTACGAATGTGATATTAGTTTTTCAAAATTCAAAATGGCGGATCCAAAATGGCGATCGTAAAAATTAAAAAATCGTTATATTCTTTTGAAATTTGTTACTTGGGGGTTTTTGCGGTTGTTGATCACGAATCTAATATTAGTTTTTCGAAATTCAAAATGGCGGATGCAATATGGCGATCGTAAAATTAAAAAATCATTAGATTCTGTTGTAATTTGTTACTTAAGGGTTTTTGCCGTTGCTCATTACGAATCTGATATTAGTTTTTCAAAATACAAAATGTCGGATCCAATATGGCGATTGAATTACGTCGTTAAAAAACATTAACATTTTTTTGTGGATTAAGAAGGTGATATTTTTTTATATGTTTTTGAAACAAAAATAATATACAAAATTTGGAAACTTTTACTTTTAAGACAATCCTATCAATTATAGATTTTACTAAAAACCAAGTTTTGCCTGTCATATTAATTCTACTATTTTAAATTTATAATATTTCACACCAGATTTTAAGTTACTAATTTCAACAAAATCCAACGATTTTTAAAATTTACGATTGGCATATTGGATCCTCCATTTTGAATTTTGGAAAACTAATATCAGTTTCGTAATCAGCGACGCCGAAAACCCCTGAGTAGGAGGTTTCAAACATATTTAGTCAAATTTAAAAAATATATTCCGCCATATTGGATCCGCCATATTGAATTTTGAAAAACTAATATCAGATTCGTGATCAGCAACCACAAAAACCCCCAAGTAACAAATTTCAAAAGAATCTAACGATTTTTTTATTTTACGATCGCCATATTGGATCCGCCATTTTGAATTTTGAAAAACTAATATCACATTCGTAATCAGCAACCTCAAAAACCCCTAAATACAAAGTGACAAGATTGTTCAAATTTTTTTTAAAATTCGTACACTAGACTTTGATGTTTATTTAAAAAAATGTCTTCTATCGCCATTTTGAAGCCGCCATTTTGAAATTTTTAAACGTCCATTTCGCCATATTGAAGGTTGGTTTTTGTGGACGCGATATTTGTAGTTTTTACGCATGCATTCTTACTTGCTACCTTAAAAAAAATTCATTTTTTAAAAAAAAAAGTAAAAATTTTTCAGTTTTTTGTCGAAAAAATGTTCACAACTTTCTCAAATTAATTTTTTTTTTAAATTTGATCTTCAGATTCTGAAAGAGCGATAAAAACTCTATAGGGATGGATACCTACCAAATTTTTAACTTACGAAATCGTTAAGAACGATGGCTCTAAAAGTTGAGTAAAATATGTGTCCTTCCCGGCGTTAAAGGGTTAAGAAGTGTTATAGTCTTAAAAGAGGAATGAAAATAATCGGTTAAGAATGTTCTTGGGTAGATGATGGGTAAAGTGTAGTGTACTGAAAAAAATTATTTGATTCAAATAACCGATTAATTGACTGTTATCAATTAAATATTATTTAATTGAATCAAGTAATAAGTGTTTATTGGAGTCAATTATATGGTATTAAGTGTGTGAGAGAAGATATAGGGTATATTATGAAGAATGAGATGCATAGACAGGACAGTAAGAGAATGAAGAGAAATGATTTTTATTTGTGTTTTTGTAGTTACAGTGTTTTGAAATATTTAGTCTATTAGTTAATTTCAACATTTATCGGGGAGAGTTAATAAACATTACACAGGCACACAAAAAAAAAAGTTGTCTGTTCATTGAACCAGACATACATATCTTATAGTAATTTTGCCCGCTGGAAACGAATCTGAAGTCAGAATTGCTCCATCACCCTCAGTTTTTTTTTAAATCGACAAAACTACCCTTAAATTCAAATTTTAAAGTAAAACAATTGAATAACAGATTTCTCTCTAAAACAAAACAAAAAATTTATCTACTTTGCTACAACAACTCAGAAACAATGTCAACATTACTAAAACACCCTTTGTTTTTTATTAAATCGAAAAAACTACCCCTAAAATGTAAAAATTCAAAATTATAATAGAAAAACCCACATTGTTTTTCAAAACAGAACAAGAAATTTATGTACTTCTCTTTAAAATTTCAAAAGCAATATCAAAATTACTTTATAACCCCCAGTGTTTTCAAATTGAAAAAACCACCCCTAATATGTAAAAATTCAAAATGTATAATAAAAAAAATTAAAAACCACATTGTTTTTTTTAAATAGAACAATAAATTTATGTACTTCTCTTTCGACAACTCAAAAGCAATGTCAACATTGCTCCATCACCCTCTGTTTTTTTTAAATTGAAAAACCAACCCTTAAATTTACAAAATAAAATTTTAATGTAAAAAAAAATTAAAAGCAACATTGTTTTTCAAAACAGAACAAGAAATTTATGTACTTCTTTTTTAACAACTCAAAAGCATTATCAAAATTGCGCAATCACCCTTTGTTTTTTCAAATTGAAATAACTACCCCTAATATGTACACTGAAAGAAAATGTATAATAAATTTTGTAAAAGTATTTTATAATTTGGGGAAAAAGTGCAACAAACCGATATATTGATATAAAAATATTAAACTTTAAAAAAGATTATATCGAATTTAGTATAATTATATCAAATATGAAGAATTTAAATTCAATTTTAAATATTTTAATATAACTTTACTAAATTCTACATATATTTTTTTAAAGTTTAGTATTTTTTATATCAAAATTTCGGTTTGTTGCACTTTTTCCCCAAATTGTAAAATACTTTTACAAAATTTAATATACATTTTCTTTCAGTGTACATATTAGGGGTAGTTATTTCAATTTGAAAAAACAGAGGGTGATAGAACAATTTTGACATTGCTTTTGAGTTGTCGAAAGAGAACTACATAAATTTATTGTTCTATTTTAAAAAACAATGTGGTTTTTCATTTTTTTAGTTTGTAAATTTAAGGTTAGGTTTTTTAAATTAAAAAAAACAAAGGGTGATGGAGCAATTTTGACAATGCTTTTGAGTTGTTAAAAGAGAAACACATAAATTTATTGTTCTATTTTAAAAAACAATGTGGTTTTTCATTTTTTTAGTTTGTAAATTTAAGGTTAGGTTTTTTAAATTAAAAAAAACAAAGGGTGATGGAGCAATTTTGACAATGCTTTTGAGTTGTTAAAAGAGAAACACATAAATTTCTTGTTCTGTTTTGAAAAACAATGTTGCTTTTAATTTTTTTTTACATTAAAATTTTATTTTGTAAATTTAAGGGTTGGTTTTTCAATTTAAAAAAAACAGAGGGTGATGGAGCAATGTTGACATTGCTTTTGAGTTGTCGAAAGAGAAGTACATAAATTTATTGTTCTATTTAAAAAAAACAATGTGGTTTTTAATTTTTTTTATTATACATTTTGAATTTTTACATATTAGGGGTGGTTTTTTCAATTTGAAAACACTGGGGGTTATAAAGTAATTTTGATATTGCTTTTGAAATTTTAAAGAGAAGTACATAAATTTCTTGTTCTGTTTTGAAAAACAATGTGGGTTTTTCTATTATAATTTTGAATTTTTACATTTTAGGGGTAGTTTTTTCGATTTAATAAAAAACAAAGGGTGTTTTAGCAATGTTGACATTGTTTCTGAGTTGTTGTAGCAAAGTAGATAAATTTATTGTTTTGTTTTAGAGAGAAATCTGTTATTCAATTTTTTTACTTTAAAATTTGAATTTTAGGGTAGTTTTGTCGATTTAAAAAAAACTGAGGGTGATGGAGCAATTCTGACTTCAGATTCGTTTCCAGCGGGCAAAATTACTATAAGATATGTATGTCTGGTTCAATGAACAGACTACTTTTTTTTTGTGTGCCTGTGTAATTTAAAAAATACACAAAAACAAGAAAGTGTATATAAAAATTAAAGCGTTACCTTCTTTCTATTTTCTGGTAGATCTGGTGACTTATTATCGTTATCTGTACCATCATCGAAACCATCTTCTGACAGATCGCCAAATATTTCATCTTTATGCTTTGATTGTTCATGTTCTTTCAACTTATCGACTCTCGAGAATTCCTTGCCGCACATGGCACAATTGTACTTTAAGCCAGTATGAGTCAGAAGATGTCGTTTGAGATTTCTTTTCGTTGCAAATAGTTTACCGCATTTTGTACATTGCAAACCTTCAGTTAGCATTTCCTCGTCATCTGATTCCACCTCTTTAGATTTCGATAAGCCGTACGTATCTTTTGGTGGTAACGATTCATTAATTAATTCATCTGCTTTATATTCATGATGAATTTTAGCGTGAGATATAAATGATTTGTGATACGTGAATTGTTTTGAACAAACTTTGCAGGAAAATTTAAAGGCTTTCTTTTCTGAAGAATGTCGTTCTTTATCGATTCTTTTACTATTTTCCGTATCGTTAATTTCATTTTGTTCTGATTTATCATCCTCCTTATTCTTCTCGTGAACGTCTTGATAATGACTTTTTAATTTTCCCACATGTGAAAATTGTTTTTCACACAAATAACAAACATAGCGTAATTTTGTTTTCGATTTGTGAACAATAACATGTTTTTCTAATGCAGTTCGACTGGAAAATAATTTTATACATTTGGGACATTTTAGTTTTTGTTTTCGGCTTATTAATGGAATTTCTTCATTATCATCATCATCATCAAAACCATCAAAATCATTACAATTTTCTGTGACATTATTAGTGACTTCTAATGTTGATGGAATTTTTTCGATTTTATTATTTTTAAATTCTAATCGATTTTGTGCTTCCTCTATTTTTACATATTCTTCTTCCAAATCAATGTCTAAGTGTCCTTCAGCGTTCTGATGAATATTTTCGTCAACTCTCGATGAATTGTGTTCTTGTAATGTCTCGGAAATATTTAACTTTTCACTTTCTCGATAAATGAAATTTTTTTCAATTACTTCAGTGACAGGTTCGTGTTTCTCTGCACAATTTTCAGTGATATTAAAAGCTATCATGTTTGTCGAATTATTTAAAGGTGATGAAACTAGTTGCTCATTAGAATCCACTGAGAAATGTTCAATTTTTGAACTTATATTATTAAGTGGTAGACTTTGATTTTCTATGTTGCACGAAATAACTTTTTGGGAAAATTCATCTGCTATTGCGTCTGATATTACTTTGTTAATTGAATGTGTTAAAGACAATGAATCTTTTGTTAAAAAGGTGTTTCGTAATTTCATATCAGAATTCTCAACTTGACATTTAAAATCGTACGCAATATCGACAAGTTGTAGACAATCTGGACAGACGATAGAAGGTAAACCGTCACCTTCTTCTACCTACGAAAAAAATGTATCTTTTTATTTACTGTTAAAAGTTCTTTACGCAACATATGTAACAAAATAAAATTATTTATCTAAACTTAACATTACTCAAAAACTTTTTTGTTTTCTTAAAAAAATTAAATAAATATCAAATATGAATTTACCATTTCATTTGAAATATTTTATTCTGTTGTACTGGAAATTTTGTTTACAATGATAAAACATTTTTCAAGTTTTTTTTCGTAAAAACGAAAATTAGTTACAATTTTGAGTAACAATACAACAATAAAAAAACTTTGAATGATTTAAGTGTTTTCTACAACTGATTAAAAGAATTCAAATAAAAAAAGAGCTATCTAGAATAGAGTAATAATAATAATAATAATAATAATAATAATAATGGTATCATTTATAATTATAATCCATAACAATTCCAGGTTTCCCAGGTCTGTGGCAACCCTGTTATTGAAGGGTGGCATGACAAAAGGAGTCAAACCAGAATTTCATGATTTTACAGGAAAAAAAAATAACACACTTAAAAATTTTCTGGATTATTTAAGAAAAATCTAAAAAAAACTGTTAAGAAATATTATTTCGCTTTACCAGTGGAAATAAAATTTATTAAAGTAAACCTACATATTAATGTGAAAAATAAGTAAATGTAAACTATTAAAATAATTTACAGTTTGAAGAAAAACTGAGCAATTAGTTGGTTAATATTGAATTGACTAATTAAATGCAAAAAAGCTGTTTGTTTTCAAAAAAATTGTTAATTAAATGTTTGTAATATTTAAAAATTAACAGAAGAATATTTAAATTTTTGAAAATTAGATAAAGAGTAAAACTATTTATAACTAGACATAAAATTATTGTTATATCAACTCTATTATTGTTCATTATAATGTTGACAGGAACTTTTTTTTTAACTTTCAAAAAATTGGATATAACGTGTTTTGAGATTTTTAAAAGGTTATCTTTCAAACTTAATTTTTTTCATAAATAATATTTTTTAAAAAGAATATTTTACTATCGTGAAGTTCAGAAATTTTTTTTTTACATACACTAATAGTAAATAAAGTTTGGATTCAATAAATAGATGAAATAATTATTCGAAAATTGCCTTAAAGTGGCAATTGTTTATGAAGGGGGTCGTTTTGAAATGGAATGCCTCATGTTTAAAATAGAATAATATATTTTTCCGAAATAAAATTTTTAAATGAAATAAAATTAAACAAATATGTTGAACATTCAACACTGCCGGTAAATTTACACATCCTACCATGTGAAATTTCACCAAGTTTTTATTTAAAATTCACACGTTGCTCTATTGTAACTTTATGTACAGCGTTGCTTCTGTGAAAATTAAACATTTCTGGTAAAATTAATAAAAATTGGTAAATTTAAATGGACTATCTAATTAAAATTCTTTCAATCTAGTGATATTTATAAGACATTCGTAGGAAAATTTTACACATTCACATGAAAATTCAGAACGGATTTTTTAGTGTTTAGATGACTATTTCAGAACTTCTCAACTATTAATTATTGTTTCCAAATACAAAACGGATAAAGTAACATTGTAAACCGTTAATAATTTTAAAAGTAATAACCGCTATTATTATAGTTGAAAAACCATGATATGTATCAAATTATACTTCTTAAAAATAACTGAATGTTACACATAATAAGAAATTACAGCAACAAAATATATAGTCATACATAAAATGTATATACAAACAAATGTGAAACTTGTTCATTAATTAATACTACATTAAAAAGTTTTTGTATATAGACATAATTTTGTATACCTATATTAACAAACTAGGAAAGAAAAGGTTTTGTCAAAATAATTTGATCATTATAATTGAAATGCAACTGAGATACATGAGAAAATTATTAACTAACCTGTACATTGGCGAAAGTAGTCAACTTGCGAATAACATTTTTTCCATCACGAAATAAATCCCAGGTAGAAGAGTGCGACTTTAAGCAAATTCTGCATTGCTGATACGAATTGTCTAATTCACTTCTTATATTTGTAATTTCACTTTTATTCTGCTGTTCCATTCTAATATTTATAAATTTTCACGAAAGTCACTAATGCTTTTGTTGAACGTAATCGTTTTCTACTTTCGGAAGGCCCCTTTCTTGCTGCGCCATTTTCTAATATTCTCAGAGTTGGAAAACATGCGAAACTATGCCTGCGCGGTCAGGAGCAACAGGAGACGCATGATTTTCCCCTAATCACCAAGTGGTCGAATGTTCAAATGGTCGAATACCAAATCGTCGAATCGTCATTTGATCGAATGCTTAAAACGTCGAATTGTCAACAAGTCGAATGCTAAAAACATCGAATCGTCAAATGGTCGAATGTTCAAAACGTCGAATCGTCAAATGGTCGAATGCTAAAAACGTCGAATTCTCAAATGATCGAATGCTAAACACATCGAATCGTCAAATGATCGAATTCTAAAAACATCGAATCAGCAAATTGTCGAATGTTCAAAACGTCGAATGGTCATTTCGTCGAATGCTCAAAAAGTCGAATTGTCAACTGGTCGAATGCTAAAAACATCGAATCGGCAAATGGTCGAATGTTCAAAACGTCGAATCGTCATTTCGTCGAATGCTCATAACGTCGAATCGTCATTTCGTCGAATCCTCATAACGTCGAATCGTCAAATGGTCGAATGCTCAAAACGTCGAATCGTCAAAAAGTCGAAAAATTTGTTTGATGTAAGTTAACATAAACTTAAACCAAGCAAATTTTTCGACTTTTTGACGATTCGACGTTTTGAGCATTCGACGAAATGACCATTCGAGGTTTTGAACATTCGACCATTTGCTGATTCGATGTTTTTAGCATTCGATCATTTGAAAATTCGACGTTTTTAGCATTCGACCATTTGACGATTCGACGTTTTGAACATTCGACCATTTGCCGATTCGACGTTTTGAGCATTCGACGAAATGACCATTCGACGTTTTGAACATTCGACAATTTGCTGATTCGATGTTTTTAGAATTCGATCATTTGACGATTCGATGTGTTTAGCATTCGATCATTTGAGAATTCGACGTTTTTAGCATTCGACCATTTGACGATTCGACGTTTTGAACATTCGACCATTTGACGATTCGATGTTTTTAGCATTCGACTTGTTGACAATTCGACGTTTTAAGCATTCGATCAAATGACGATTCGACGATTTGGTATTCGACCATTTGAACATTCGACCACTTGGAGATTAGGGGAAAATCATGCGTCTCAGCAACAGGAGTGTATTGGAGATTGGCGCTGGCACTGGCACTTGCACCTACATTGGGGTTGAGTCCAGAATAGGCACTTTTCTTAAAGCGATACATACCCTCTACATCGGTTTCCATTGTTCGAACAATAGAAATCGATGTAGAGGGTATGCATCGCTTTAAGAAAAGTGCCTATTGTGGACTTAACCTGGCACCTATTGGGTGTTTTCGACGTCGTCGGTCGTACCGGTCAGTTGCCACATAAAGGTGCTCAGGGGCTTTCTACAACAGCTTTTTTTCATCGACAAGAGCAAAATGCACCATGCAAAATAGTTGCGCGCGCAACGTTTTCACACTGATTTCGATGAAAAAAAAGCTGTTGTAGAAGCAGCCTCAAATTGTGTATTTGATACTATTTAGTTGAACCTAAATAGTCTCAAATAAGCACCTTGTTGTGGCATCTGACCGGTACGACCGACGACGTCGAAAACACTCATTGAAGACTCAGCTTAAGAAAGAATTTTCAATTCACAGTCTCTCTTATGGAACGGTCAGGGGCTTTCTACAACAGCTTTTTTTATCGACAAGAGCAAAATGCACCATGCAAAATAGTGTGAAAACGTTGCGCGCGCAACGTTTTTACACTGATTTCGATGAAAAAAAGCTGTTGTAGAAGCAGCCTCACAGCTCGGTAGCCTGGCTGCAGGTCGTTATGGCAATACATAAGAGTAAGAGAGTCAGACAAATTAAATTATTCGTCTCCTCTCTCTTACTCTCGTGGCGGCAGGCAGGCAGGCAGCCGAGGTGTGACCATGCCATTACTCTTCTATAAAGGCCAACGTAGAATAGAATCTTTAACCGGAACCGCAATCGTAACCGTAACCGTAAGAATGAGTTAAAGAAGGATAAACAATATACCTATCCTTCTTTAACTCATTCTTACGGTTACGCTTACGATTGCGGTTCCGGTTAAAGATTCTATTCTGCGTTAGCCTTAACCATGCCAACCTGCGGGCACTCGGGCAGGCAGGCTGCCTGCAGAGGTGTAACCGCAGCAGCTTGATTTTCCCCTAATCGCCAAGTGGTCGAATATTAAGTAGTCGAATCGTCAATATTGATCGAATGCTAAAAACATCGAATCGTCAAATGGTCGAACGCTAAAAATATCGAATCGGTAAAAAGTCGAAAAATTTGTTTGATGTAAAGCTGCGGCTACACTTCTGCAGGCTGCCTGCCTGAGACGCATGATTTTCCCCTAATCGCCAAGTGGTCGAATGTTCAAATGGTCGAATAAGGCCTAAGCACAACTAAAGTCGGGTGCGGGAGACGGTTACGGGATATGTAACATTTACATACATTTTGAGGCTAGGAACCCCATATCCCGCAGTCGTCTCCCGCACCCGACTCTAGTTGTGCTTAAGCCTATACCAAATCGTCGAATCGTCATTTTGTCGAATGCTTAAAACGTCGAATTGTCAACTGGTCGAATGCTAAAAACATCGAATCGTCAAATGGTCGAATGTTCAAAACGTCGAATCGTCAAATGGTCGAAAAATTTGCTTGGTTTAAGTTAATGTTAACTTACATCAAACAAATTTTTCGACGTTTTGAGCATTCGACCATTTGACGATTCGATGTATTTAGCATTCGACTTGTTGACAATTTGACGTTTTAAGCATTCGATCAAATGACGATTCGACGATTTGGTATTCGACCATTTGAACATTCGACCACTTGGTGATTAGGGGAAAATCATGCGTCTCGCCTGCCTGCGCAGGCAGGAGCTACGAGAGTAAGGGAGATGTTTGAAGTCACTGACTCTCTTACTCTTGTACGTTACCATGACAACCTGCAGGCAGGCAGGCTGCCTGCGGAGGTGTAACCGCAGCCTAAGGCTGCAGTCACATGGCAGCGTTTTGCGTTGCGTTTTGTAACTAGGCCATGAGTATGAGAGAGATACAGATGTATGTTTGCTCTATTTACACTCATAGCCTAGTTACAAAACGCAACGCAAAACGCTACCATGGGACTCCAGCCTAAGGGTACGGTCCCATGATGAGCAGAAAACACAATGCAAAGCAGAATTTCGTGAGTGCAAAAGAGATAGTCAGATATCACTATCCTTTTCACTCTCACGAAATTCTGCTTTGCATTGTGTTTTCTGCTCATCATGGGACTGTACTCTCAAACGCAAGTAGCGCTGCACTACATTCAATAGCGGCACTGCTGTTCCAAGAGTTTTTCAGTGTATGTACAGCCAGCGCTGCCGTGACTGCAGTCAACATCCTGACAATTTATTCATGGCAGTATAGGCCAACGCAGAATAGATCTGCAATCGGAACCGCAATCGTAACCGTAAGCGTAAGAATGAGTTAGAGAAGGATAAACAGTATACCTATCCTTCTTTAACTCATTCTTACGGTTGCGCTTACGATTGCGGTACGGTTAAAGATTCTATTCTGCGTTGGCCTTATCATACAGTGTTATAGAGCTGTCAGCGTAAATATACATAATATGCATACCACGTTTCAATTTTCTGTCTGTTTGGGTATTAAAATGTTTTAAAAGTTATTTTGTATATTGTTTCATAATATTATCAAAAAGAAATTTAAGAAAAAAAGAAGAGGTCTCGTAAGTTAGCTACTAAAATATAAAGACTTTTAAATTGAGTCAATTTAGTATTACAAAAGTCATTTATGTTCTTACATGAGTAGAAATAATTGTGATAAAATGTGACACTTATTCAAATTGTTTAAAAGATTAATAAATAACCTCAAAATATTTTTTTTCCTATAATTATTTCTAGCCTTGAACAAGGAGATAATGTACAGATAAGATAAATGATTTAAATTTGTTTATATCATTAAATGATTTAAAGTTTACTCTCTTAAAATGAAAATCAATCATGAAAGTAATATAACTGAGTTTCTACACCCAGTGTCAATTTTATCTAATAAAATAATTAAATTATTATAAATAATTGTATATTATATTATATTATATTTTTTTAAATTAATTAAGTTATGGGGAAATAAATACTTATTTGAAATATTTCAAATAAATACTTTTTTTGGTTAAGAGAATAATGTTTGAGAACATGCGTAAAAATTAAATGTTTTAAAAATTTTTAAATACTAAGTGTATACAACATTTAAAAAATATTATACATATATTAAATTTTTGAGTACAATAGAAAAATTTCCATTTTTGTTTAAGGAAGAATCTGACGTACAGTCAAAACAAAAGTTAATCCAATGTTATGATTTTGTAATTATAAAGAAAAACACAAATTAAATTTTAAATTCGTTTTGGTGGAAAGGCGAAGAATTTAATTTGGAACATTTAAAACGATTCAAGGTTGCATTTGAACAAAAAATTATATTTAAAATTTAATTTGTCTTTTTCTTTTAAATTACGATAAATTATGACATTGGATTAACTTTTGATCCGACTATTTGTCAGATTCTTCCTTAATATGTTAAATAAAAATCTCAATGCTTAGTAATTTATTTCATTTCTCTGTAAAATATCCTTTTTCTTCACACTTTCTTTATTTTTATTTAGTTGTTTATTAGTATCAACATATCAATATTCAAAATATTTTGTGGTGACATTTACGATTCTGAAAAATTACTTTTAAAATTATCTATTCCATATCAAAATTTTTTTAAAACGCAACATAATTTTGCAAAATGAGAATTTTTTAGCGTATACTTGAAGCAAAAATTTTTTAATAGCATAATTTTGCATAATCATGCTCTTTTTAGGACATAATTTCGCATAATCCTGCCTCATTTTAGCGCATAATTAGGGGTACTCAAAATGCATAATCTATCTTTTTCTACTTATTTATTTTAATAAAACTAATTGAATGTATTGAAGAAAATGATAAAATATGTTGATTCTATTTTTTTCAGGAAAATGAATAACGCGTCAACTAAAAAAATTTGTGGTATTGGGGCTGGATATGTAGGTGGACCAACGTGCAGTGTTATTGCTTTAAAGTGTCCAGAAATTCAAGTTACTGTCGTTGACAAAAGCAAAGATAGAATAGCTCAGTGGAATTCGGATAAATTGCCAATTTACGAACCCGGTTTAGATGAAGTGGTAAAAAATTGTCGAGGACGCAATTTGTTTTTCTCAACAGATATTGAAACAGCAATTAAGGAAGCCGACATTATTTTCATTTCCGTGAATACACCAACAAAAACATTTGGCATTGGTAAAGGAAGAGCAGCCGACTTGAAATACGTTGAAAGCGCTGCAAGAATGATTGCGGAAATTGCAACAGAGAATAAAATTGTTGTAGAAAAAAGTACAGTACCTGTTCGTGCTGCTGAAAGTATTATGAAAATATTACGAGCCAATCACAAGCCAGGTGTATCATATCAGGTAGAAAATACTTATACATACTCTAATTGTCCAATATTACTAAAAGACGCATGACTATTCCTAAAATCTTATTTGACATAAAACCATTTACCATAAATTTCAATTGACAAAAATCTACGTGGTATAGAAAACATTTAATTTGAAATATATTTCACATACATTTCATTAAACATACAATTTATATTGCATACATGACATTTAATATGATATCCATTTGGTATATATTTTATCAGACATAAAATTTATATAACATTATGTAATTTTACCTACAATTAATTCAAAATATATTTTATTTTATATAAAAATCATTTAGCACACTTTCCATTTCACCTAAAAATACAATTGACTTGAATGTTATTTCACATATAAATATATAAAGCACATATAAAGCTTGACATATATTTCAATTGATATAAGTTTTATTTGACAGAAAATTAATTTAATGTAAAATTTGTTAAACATATACGTTATTTGACCATAATATACGATTTACGTAAGGTGTCAATTCACGGAAATTTTTTTTTACGGAATTTTTTTTCACGGAAAAACAAAAAACGGTTGAATCTTAATTTCAGGGAAATTGTGAAAAAACCTTAAAGTCTACTCTTGTTAATTTATAATGGTTAGTTATTTTTTAAATTATACATATTTTTATTAATACGCGTTAAATTCTAATCAATAAAAATACAGAAAAATAAATGCGTACAACAAATTCAAGGTTAGTTAAAATTTTATTTTCATTAAATATTTTTATTTTGAATAAAGTGCAGAATAATTTTCATTAATTATTGAAATAATTAAATTAATTAATTAAATTTAATAATTCAAATTAAAATGAAATGAAAAATAATAATTAAATAATAAATAAAATAAAATAATTACAATAATTATTTATTTAATATTCTTTTAAGATATTTTTTTTAAATCACTCTCATACATTAAAGAAAATTTAATATTCTTCAAGCAAAACCCTTGTTGTAATTTATTTATTAAAATTTTAAAAATTGTGCAAGTATTCAATTATTATTTGAATTGTTCCTTTTAAATTGATTATTTTTAAAGATTAAAAATACAACAAAAATTATCTTCTTTGAAATTACTGAAAACTAAATTTTTTTTTAATGTCATTTTATTGAAAATATTTTTTTCAGTCTACGAGAAATTATTGAAAAATTTGGTTGCTGTTTTGTTATTTTCTTCTAACTCATTCGCAATTTTACGAATTTAATTTTTGCTCACAATCAAGAAGAAATTTGTATAGACGTTTCCATGATATGAGACTATTTTGTAAGTTCTTTGTGAAAGTTGTAAATTTCTGTTATTTTTAAACGTTTCTTCCTACTTGGAATAATTCCAGGAGAAAAATTTAAGATCAATTGACTTTTCATCTTAAAAGTGAAAATTACGAAATGTAAAAACACTTGTATAGCCATGTATGTAAGGCTGAAGACAGGTGTATAAATCAAATAAATAATAGAAATTTACTAAATTTCATACTCTCTAAATCTAAAGAATAGCAAAAATCATACAACTCATTCAAATTAGCGTATACCCAGATTTGTGGCAAATTGGCAAATGTCCGCCTTGTGTGAAGTTTGCGGAGCAAACTTGCTCAAAGTTTTCCCAGAAAACTTGCAGAAATGTTGTAACAAGCTTGCAGCAAACTTTCTGAAAACTTAAAAAATTTCCAAAAAACCTTGTTGTATTCAAAATGTACATATTGTGTCAAATTTTACTAGAAAACTACTGCGCAGACATTTTAATTAACCTTGCCACGCAAGTTTTCTGCAAGTTTGCTCCTCAAACTTTGCACAATGCGAGCATTTGCCAATTTGCTGAGAAATTGCATGTAAATTTGCGAAGTTTGCAACGCAAACTTTCTGCAAAATGTTGTGCTATCTGAGTATACGCTGTCAGTTAGTGAAATTTTACTGTTTAATTAACGTGTATACGTTTTTTAAATTAGCTGTATACTTATCGCTGTAAAATAGTGGAATTTCGCTTATTCAGATTTACAGAGTATATTTTCTTTTAACGATTATTATTTTTAATATTAAAATAATAATATACTTCTCAAAATTTTCCAAATATTACAAGTAATTCACCCCTATAAATAAGTACAATGTATTAGACAAAAGCAAGCTAGGGTTCAAATTACTTTCCTCTTATTCTAGTCACATTTTGAACATTCATCATGGGATTTAGTGCAGTTTTCATGTAGCCAAAAATTTCAAATACTGCACTGAATCGAATCTTTAATCAATGTCATTTTATTGTAACTTTCGACTCAACCTACAAATAGATCTCTATCTCTAATATCAATTAGATCAATTATTACTTTCTTCTCAGACATTTTTAATTTTTGTTTAATATTTCTTAAATTTTGTAACATTAACATAAAAAATTTTAAATAAAATTAATTAATAACCATCTCACCCAACAATACATCACGAAAGTAAACATAAAAATATTAAATAAATAAAAGAATGTTTTCTTTTATTCTTATTGTTTATATCGAAGCGTCGTTTATGCACTACTTAATAAAACTTAAAATTCAAAAATACGTTAAAAATAAAAATACGTATACCAATAAAAAATCTGAAATTCTCAAATTATTTTAGTCCCATGCAAAAAAATGTAGGATTACACATTCATTTTAATTATTTTTCAACAATTTGTTGTTTCCATTTATTAGCAGTCACAAAAGGTTGAAGCTTCAAACTTCAAAACTTCTTTGCAAAGTTTAGTCAAAATTGAGTAAAGAAATAAATGTTTCACTTCAGTAAGAAATGTTTATCGTAAAATTTCAGAGTTGCTATAATTTTTCTCGAATAAAATTCCCTGACTTTTATAGGTCTCAAATAATATAAAATGTAAATAAATTTTAATTTATTAAAAAATTATCAATGAATTTTTTTTAATTCTATTATCTTGAAACTATTGTTTTATTAGACATTAAAACATTTCAAAAACCTTATTTTTCAACATTAAAAAAAAACTTTGCAAAAATTCAATTTTATTAAAAAAAATTTAAGCGTATGTTTATTTTAAATTAACTAATAAAAATTTTAATTATTAATTTTCGAACTAAAAAACGTGAATACATTAGAATATGACTTTTTTTAAAAATTCAATTACTTATCAATTATTAAATTAAAATACTTTGAAAATCCTATTTGTTAAAATTTATTTACATTATTTACATTAGTGACTGATTTTTTATTATCAATTTAATTATTTTAAATTAATTAAAATTTAGAGAGCAGTATAAATATTTATAACAATTGAAATGAAAAGCGATTTTTTAAAAATAAATTAAAACAATAAAATTTTTTTAATTAGGTGAAAATATGAATATCCTAAAGTTTTGAACGTTCAAATGAATGAAATTTATTTATTTCTTCTATAAATTAAATTTTTATTGCAATTACTTTGCATCACTATTCAAAAAAATTAATTACTGAGTTTCTAAACATAAAACTTCAGTATTTTTAATGTTTTCCTGATTAGTAATTTATAAAAATATCTTCAATAAAAAATATTTCGTTCATTTGAACGTTCAAAATTTGGGGATCATAAAATATGACTGAAATTTTAATCATTTTTAATTGGTCCTCAGTGAGATTTCACTGATTTAAATCACCAGAATAGAGTTAGAAAAAAATCAGTTAAATTTTACTGATTCAATTATAGAGAGTGCAGCGGAACAAGTACCAAAGGCTACTTTTTCATTGTAAAATTCGCCAAAAATTAACATAATTTAAAAAAAACAATTATTTTCCAGGTGTTTTCTCATTTTTCCTTGACTTTTCCATACAAAATAAAATTCCCTGACATTTCCAGGTTTTCCAAACATTGTAACATCCCTTATATTTTTCCCAAAAATTTATATCTTAAAACTCTCCTGAACATTTAAATAAATTTTTCGACATCTCTCTTATAACCGAAAAAGGAAGGTAAAACTTTCCTGAAAATTTCATGCTAAACATTTATTGAAATGAAACATTTAAATCTTTACGAAATTTTTACTAAACTTTGCAAGTAAATATTTCGAAGTTTGCGAGGAAATTATAAATACTTTTTTAGGAAAGTTACGCTGCTTTGTGGGTTTACAAGGAACCGACAAAGTGGCCTTTTTAGTTTTTTCTTAAGGGCATGTCCAAGTTGTGAAATGTAAACAAACAAAAATGTAAACAAACCAAGCACTAAAATCACATTTCGGAAACAGCCTTTTCTCCCACAAAAATTAACATTGGACAGCTTTTTTCATAAAAATGATAAATTAGTGTGTCAAAATTTCCAATGAAATAATTTTTGAGTGTGATCAATAAATAGCAATTAGTAAAATAACTAATTAAAATGACCTGTAAAATAGCATTTTTGACGCGTCGCGAAAAATAAACTGTTTGAGTATATCAACCGCACCGACGATGAAGAAGTCTCATATCAGCGATTGGACCTTCAACATGTGGAAAGGGAAACTTTTCCCTTTCCTCCATGAAATTACAAGGAGAAAGGGTAAAAACTTCTTCATCGTCCGTGCGGTTGATATAGTCAAACAGTTTATTTTTCGCGACGTGCCAAAAATGCTATTTTCAGGTCATTTTAATTCGTTATTTTAGTAATTGCTTTTTATTCCTCCTGGTCAAAAATTATTTCATTGGAAACTTTGACACTCTAATGAATCATTTCCTTTATGAAAATGAAAAAATGTTAATTTTTGTGAGAGAAAAGGCTGTACGAAAAATGTGATTTTAATGCATTCTTAGTACGGTCTGCGCATGCGAAAAGAGAAGCAGAGTCTCAGGTCGCGAAAAATTAAAGTGTTTGAGTATATCAACCGCACGGACGATGAAGAAGTTTTTACCCTTTCTCCTTGTAATTTCATGGAGGAAAGGGAAAAATTTCCCCTTCCACGTGTTGAAGGTCCAATCGCTGATATGAGACTTCTTCATCGTCGGTGCGGTTGATATACTCAAACAGTTTATTTTTTGCGACGCGTCAAAAATGCTATTTCACAGGTCATTTGAATTAGTTATTTTAGTAATTACTGTTAATTGCTTATAGTGAAATTTGATTTCATTGGAAACTTTGACACACTAATTTATCATTTTTATAAAAAAACCGGTCCAATATTAATTTTTGTGGGAGAAAAAGCTGTTTCGGAAATGTGATTTCAGTGCTTCATTTGTTTACATTTTGCTTTGTTTACATTTCACAACTTGGACTTACCCTTAGGAAGCAATTAAATTAAACACTTAAATTACCGATAAATTAATGAAACTGCATAATTTGATGTATGAAACCATATAGATAATAAAAAAAATTTTCAAAATGGGTCCATATTTTATAGGAACGTCTATACAAATTTGTTCTTGATTGTGAGCAAAAATTAAATTCGTAAAATTGCGAATTATTTGGAAAGAAAATTACAAATTAGAAAACGACAAACGAAATTTTTCAATAAAATGACATTGAAAAAAATTTAGTTTTCAGTAATTTCAAAGAAGATAATTTTTGTTGTATTTTTATTCTTTAAAAATAATCAATTTAAAAGAAACAATTCAAATAATAATTGAATACTTGCACAATTTTTTAAATTTTAATAAATAAATTACAACAAGGGTTTTGCTTGAAGAATATTAAATTTTCTTTAATGTATGAGAGTGATTTAAAAAAAATATCTTAAAAGAATATTAAATAAATAATTATTGTAATTATTTTATTTTATTTATTATTTAATTATTATTTTTCATTTCATTTTAATTTGAATTATTAAATTTAATTAATTAATTTAATTATTTCAATAATTAATGAAAATTATTCTGCACTTTATTCAAAATAAAAATATTTAATGAAAATAAAATTTTAACTAACCTTGAATTTGTTGTACGCATTTATTTTTCTGTATTTTTATTGATTAGAATTTAACGCGTATTAATAAAAATATGTATAATTTAAAAAATAATTAACCATTATAAATTAACAAGAATAGACTTTAAGGTTTTTTCACAATTTCCCTGAAACTAAGATTCAACCGTTTTTTGTTTTTCCGTGAAAAAAAATTCCGTAAAAAAAATTTCCGTGAATTGACACCTTACGTTAATAAAGTTCATTTGTCCTGAAGTTCATTTGTCACAAATTTCATTTGATATAAATTTTATTTAGTATTAGTCTCATTTAACATTAATTTCATTTTACATAATGTTCATTTGACATAAAAGACATTTAACATAATTTTCATTTGTCATAAAAGTCATTTTATACAAATTATTATATTTTACATAAAAATATCGTCGCGAATTTTAAAAGTAACCAATTAGATATAATTAACAACATTGTGATTCGACAATTTTGAAATTCGCGTCTATATTTTCATTTCGAATGATCTTTATGTAAAATGAAATCTAAGACCAATGAATTTTATGTCAAATGAGAATTATGTGTAGTCACTTATCCGCCAAATGAAATTTATATCAAGTGAACTTTATGTCAAATGAAAATTATGTTAAATAGGATTCATACCAAATGGAATTTCTCTCATGTAAATTTTATATCAAATGAGAATCATGTTAAATGTCATTTATGCCAAATTAAATTTATATCAATTTAATTGCATGTTAAATAATAACTATGTTAAATGATATTTACGTCAAATGAAATTTACGGCAAGCGAATTTTATGCCTAATGACATTTATGTTAAATGAATTTTGTATCAAATGAGAATTACTTTAAATGACATTTAAACCAAATGAAATTGATAACGAATGAATTTTATAACAAATAAAATTTACGTTAAATGAATTTTATGTCAAAAAAATTATGTTAATTGATTTTTTTGTTAAATGAAATTTATGTTACAGAATTTTTATGTCAAATGGGAATTAAGTTATCTGAGTTTTATGTAACATAATATTTCTGTTAAATGAATTCTATGACAAATGATATTTATGTTAAATATTTTTTGTGTGCAATGAAATTTATGACAAATAATGTTCATATTATGTGAATTTTCAGTCAAGTAGTTTTATATTAAATAACTATTTGGTCAACAAAGATTTCGGGAATAAACATACTCCTTATTACTAGTTCTTTTCCTTTCAATTTACAGATTCTTTCAAATCCAGAGTTTTTGGCTGAAGGAACTGCGATAAATGACTTAATTAATGCCGATCGAGTATTGATTGGCGGCGAAGATTCTACTGAGGGTCAAGCTGCAATAAAAAAATTGAGCAAAGTTTACGAGCATTGGTTACCGAGAAAAAACATTATAACTATGAACACTTGGAGTTCCGAACTTTCAAAGTTGGTTAGTTATAAAATGAAATAATCTAATGTAATCTAATTAACCGAGCTGGAACTGGATTCTCCATACGAAAAGTTTGCACCTAGGTTAATACCATTGTACTAAACTCCAGTTTGCTTGTTTTAATGCAACTTACTAGAGTCCTGTTCCCTTCAAAAGTCCTGTACCTCTTCTATCGTTAAGTTGCCCATCTGCTCAGGATCAATGATTGCTTGGTCCAGCTAGAATTTCTGTTTCATTGTACATCTCACCCAATCTGCACATAGGTGAAACTTTTTTACCTAGTTTTTTGCTGATGGCAATTTAATAGTCATCAGCAACTCGTAAGCAGATGAATTACGGTTCTAACTCTGATCTTATTGAGAAATCCAGGAGATTGCTCGCTCGCCTACTGTCAATAACTGGCTCCAACACAACCGCTCAATACAGCTCAACCATAGCATGTAGTACGTTGACCCCAACGCCCAAAAAGAAGTATAAAATCTTACATACTGATATACTCAACTCGTCGATTCTGAAAAAGAAATTTCTTTTCCATAAAATATCGGTTTCTTTAAACTAGGAACCTTTTATTTTTGTGAAAACTACACTGCAAAAAAAGTATTTTAATTTAAGATATTTGGATAGACTCTTTTTAGTTATTTGAAATATCTTAACCCATTAACGCCCAAAATACAAAAATTTTTACTTAGATTTCAACATGCGATCGGGGTCGCAGATGACGAATCCGATTTCAGAGTTTCAAAATTCAAAATGATAGATCCAATATGGCGGACATTTTGTGCTTTCTCTTTAGAGCTGTATCGCTTAGTTTTAGAGACTAAGGAGAGTCAGATGGATATTTAGTAAAGATCGAAAAATTGGATATTGCATTGGGATCTTGTGTTGTATTTACTCTAATACAAGAACAAATTTTACAAATGTCCGTTTTGTAGTATATTCTAAAGAAAATTCGAAAAAACAGAATTAAAATTGAAAATGAAATTTAAAAAAGCTTCTGGGGTGTCTGAAGGTATCACATCCCCTCTAATCGGAGTCAAAAGTTTGTTACCTTGTAATGCTATTGAACGCACTATACTTTCCCCCTTAAGGTCTTATACTTTAAGCTCAGCCTGTACCTACTACCACAAATATAGTCGTACATGTGCTCTAGTTCATAATTGTAAAAAAATGAGACGGTAAACTATAAATTGTTTTGTACATTTTGGTTCGAAAAGTATTTGTGTGTTACATATTAGTTTTTGAAAAAAAATCTATAAACAATTTATGTTTATATTTATAAAAATGTAGTCCTCCTCAGCCATTAATTACGCTTTACATGCAAAAAACGCAACTTTGGTAGAGAATATCTTTGGTTCCGTGCAGTGAAAATTCCTGAAATTTTGCAAATATTTCAAGAATGATTATAAGAACGTATGGACAAATTTTTTAAAAAATCTATAGAAAAGCGTTTAGAGGATGTGATACCTTAAAAGTGCAACACGAAAAAAATAGGGGACTCAATTTTATCATTGTTTTGGACTCCAAAAAATTCACCTTAGTATTCGTATTCGTCATCAGTAGAGAAAGGTAGATTATGTGATTACATAATTTGTTTAAATCAAGTAAAAACATAATAACTCTATGTTAATTCGTGTTTTAAACCATTTACAATATGATTTTAGATCGCATAATTTTTTATTCATTGCATAATTTTACTTTTTTGACATAATTGGCTCAAAATTATCAAAATAGTGCTTTTTTAACTAACCCGTGAAAAAAGTTTGTTAGTTTCTTTATTTTTTTAAAAATAATTAAGTTATGAGTAAATAAATACTTATATGGAGTGTTTCAAATAAATACTTTCTTTTTGGCTAATAGAATAACGTTTGAAAAACATGCGTAAAAATTAATTGTTGTTTTAAAAATTAAAAAAAAACTGTAAGTGTAAGATATGAGTAATAGATGTTACTGAAAACTATAATAATTATTTTAAAACATAATTTCAGCTTCTATTGTTATTGTTTATTGTTATACAACATTCAAAAAATATTTTATATTAAACTTTGGAGTACAATAGAAAAATTTCCATTTTTGTTTAAGGAAGAATCTGACGTACAGTCAAAACAAAAGTTAATCCAATGTTATGATTTCGTAATTATAAAGAAAAACAAAAATTAAATTATAAATTCGTTTTGGTGGATAGGTGAAGAATTTAATTTTGAACATTTAAAACATTTGAAATTTGCATTTTAATATAAATTACAATTTTCTATCAATAGGAAACATTTGTTAAATTTTAGGGTATGTTACATTAAATCATTTATTATTGATATAATTTGTATTTAAATGCAACTTTCAATCGTTTTAAATGTTCAAAATTAAAATCTTCGCCTTTCTACCAAAACGAATTTAAAATTTAATTCGTCGTTTTCTTTTAAATTGCGATATTATGACATTGGACATTTGATTTTTTGATTGTTTTGTTTTGATCCAATTGTTTGTCAGATTCTTGCTTAATGTGTTTAATAAAAATCTCAATGCTTAGTAATTTATTTCATTTCTCTGTAAAATATCCTTTTTCTTCACACTTTTTTTATTTTTATTTAGTTGTTTATTAGTATCAACATATCAATATTCAAAATATTTTGTGGAGACATTTACGATTCTGAAAAATTACTTTTAAAATTATGTATTCCATATCAACATTTTTTTAAAACGCAACATATTTTTGCAAAATGAGAATTTTTTAGCACACAATTTCACATAATCATGCCTTATTTTTAGCCTCATGTGTAAAAAATTTTATGTATCTTAGTTTTTAGTAACTCATTTTCTTCGCATCTTACAATTCACAAGTAATTTATCGTTAAACATGTTATTGCTTCTAGGGACCTTTCGCGATGCATGCTATCGATCCACTTAATTAACGGCTCGAGAAAAATTAAATAAAAATCAAGTAAATTTTGAAATATAAAATTTGACTAACAAAATATTCTCATTCTGAATATATTTACTTTTAGGCTGCAAATGCATTTTTAGCGCAACGGATTTCCAGTATTAATTCATTATCCGCAGTTTGTGAAGCTACAGGGGCTGATGTTTCTGAAGTAGCTCGTGCTGTTGGTCTTGATTCTCGAATTGGAAATAAATTTCTACAAGCTTCAGTCGGATTTGGAGGTTCATGTTTTCAAAAAGATATTCTCAACTTAGTTTATATTTGTGAATGTTTAAATCTACCGGAAGTAGCAGCCTATTGGCAACAAGTTATTGACATGAATGAATATCAAAAAATGAGATTTTCCTCTAAAATCATTGAATCACTATTTAATACTGTTACGGATAAAGAAATTGCTCTCTTAGGCTTTGCATTTAAGAAAAACACGGGTGATACACGTGAATCTGCAGCTATTTATGTTGCAAAGACGTTATTAGACGAAGGTGCAAAATTACACATTTATGATCCAAAGGTATTTTAAAATATTTTTTTTAATAGAATTAAGAATTATTTTTCTTGAAATTAGTTTAATATAAATTACCATTATTTGTTGAGTCTATAAAATTTATTGTATTTTAGGTTGAAGAGGAGCAAATTATAGAAGATCTAACACATCCCTATGTCACAATTGAGCCAGAATTGGTGAAACATAGAATTAGTATTTACAATAATGCTTATGAAGCAACAAAAAATGTGCACGCAATAGTTGTATGTACTGAATGGGATGAGTTTCTGGTAATTTTTTTTTCTTTTATGAAACCTTGTTTTTAACCTTTTAACGCCCAGCGGTTTCAATCTAAACCACATTTGACTTTTAACCTTCATAACTTTAACAAAAATAAAAATAATTTTTATTTCCAAACACCCACAAATTTACTTTACTTTGTGAAAAAAATTTATATTGCAATAAAGAATTAACAATTTTTTAATTATAACAGTAATGAAAGAAGAATGCTTATGGCAGAATTTACAAACAAAATTGGAAAATCGAAAATTAAAGCTTATCTAATGAAAATGAATACTTGGGAATTTTCAAGGTCGGTGATTACAAATCCGATGTCAGTTTTTCAAAATTCAAAATGTTGGACTCCTCAATTATGACAAAAATTGCATTTTTCTAAAGAAAAAGTTGGGCGTTAAAGGATTGAAACCACAGTATTGAAAAACGCATTTTTATTGTTTAACAAAATTCAGACTTAGAAATAGTAAATAAAATCGTTTCCTTATTGTTTTTAACTTAATTTTTTCAACAGTTAAAAATATATACAAGGCCAAATATTGCCCAATTTAAGAAGTAAACGTTGACAATATTTACTTAAAACTATTTAATAATTATTTTGACTCAAGAAATGTCAGAAACAACTGAGAATTTAAATTGTCTTCACTGATTTATTTATAGGAATTAGATTATAAACGAATATACTCAAATATGATGAAACCTGCACATATTTTTGATGGAAGAAAAATTTTAGATCATGACGAACTTCAGAAGATTGGATTTATTGTACAAACGATTGGTAAAAAAGTAATGAGAACTGGAATATCGAGGATCTGGGGCAGTCAAACTCAAATATGATTTAAAAATTAAAATATAGAATTATATTTAATTATTGCTCAGATTCCAATCTGTATAAGTTAGTGTAAGTTAAACAAAAAAGACTTTTTAAGTATTTTTAGTTTTATAATCAATGAGATTAAGTTTTCTTTAAGAAACTAAAAACTTAAACAAAATTATCAAAATTATCTTCTTATATGAATATAGTTTATGTAAAACGTTACAAATAATAATTTGTTTTTTATAAAGACAAACAGACACATGTCACATGAAGCAAATGTAGAATTAAATTAGTACACAAATGACAGATTTTTTATCGAATAAAAAATTACTGAATTTTACAAACATAAATGTATTTATTCATACAGCACAAATAAATCTAATTAACAATTTGTTTGCAATATTTGCAACTTTATCATTTAGAAGAGTGTTTGTTGAATTCCTCAAATATTAACCTGCTTGAGTAAAATCCCAGAAACGATTTTGTTCAATGTCAAGTTAAAAACAGTTGTTTGAAAAACTTTGATATATTCTAATTTTATTTTTAAGGTAGTTAAAGCATCGATATTCAGATACCATAAAAAATTGATTTCTCGCGTGTCGTTTCAGTTGTAAATGAGATAAATGTAAAACGTTTAGTCAGCAACAATTGTCTATTAGAATTATTTTCATATATAAACGTTTTCCGTTTCAAGATTTCACGCTGACATGGGACTGTACCTTTAGAGGAGAGCGTATTGATGAAGAATTTTCTCCATATTTACAAGTAATTTTGGAAATAAGTATTGCAAAACAGTCAAAAGTGTACACTCCTTTATTATTTCAAAAAAATCCCAGCCGAAAATATTCTTTTCTTTTGAAATGAGAACTAATTTACGAAACCTAAAAGAGTAATAACATTTTTTATGCAATATTCGACAACACTTTTTACATATAAAGATAAAATAGTGTAAAAATATAATTGAACAATTTTATTGGTGTAAAATCAAAAATACAAGAAATAATAACTATCAAAAACTAATAACAATAATAAATACGAAAGGTGAAATATAAAATGGCGAATAAATATATATATGAGGCATTATTTCTGAACTGCCTCAGAAAAAAGGGAAAGTTCTTGAATTTTTTTTATACTTCTGAAATATGTTACCCCAGTAGGTACTAGTTAATATATAAATTTATAGGTCCAACCCCTTATTCCTGTCAAAAGAGTGGGAGGATGAAATTTCAGCTTGAACTCAAACATGCGTTTTTTAAACATTTATAGTTTCTATTTAAATTATTCTATTAAAAAAAGGGAATAATGCCCGGAGAGAAATGTGTTACGAATAATGCTAGAGACATGTTGATTCGCTGTTTACATAGACGTCTGTACCTAATTTTGCAAAGGCCGGTGCTAACTTTGCACAGCTTGTTGCCCACTTGTGCTACAGTTGCTCAAATCCATGAAAAATCAGCATGGATTTCTTGCAATTTAAGCATGGTGGTGTGTATGCGCCACCAAAATTTTTGAGGTTTTAGTAATTTTCGAAGTAAATTCGAAATAAAAAATTCTGAGGGATAAGAAAACGATGCGACTTTTACGACTTGTAGTTTATACATCTTTGATAAATTTCCAACAGTTAAACAAACAAAATTGCTGTAAACAATAGCCAGCACCAATAAAACGCCTATAAAATTGAGTCTACAATGAAAGAAGGTGAGCATCGACGTCCAGTTATAGGTAGGGGAGACCGGGGCGTAATGGCTAAGGGGCGTAATGGATAATTGTAATTTATTTAAAATTGGTAAATCGAAATAATTTCGTTCTATAGACAAGTTATTGTACTTGGTATACTGCAACTTTGTACGAAGTTTCAATAATATTTGTTCACTATTGTAAGAAATATAGTAGAAAAACTTTTTTTGACATACGAAGGTAACTTTTCAAAATTTTCATTTTTTCGTTCTCATTTTTTCAAAAATAGCTTTAAAAATAAAAATCAAATTGGGTTTTGAGCTTGATACATTTGTTTTTAAGGGCCAATTGGAGATTTTTCATTTACACTTTCTGTATTGTTAGAAAATTACAAAATATTGGCCAAGTACCCCTGGGGCGTAATGGCTAGTTTTTCCCGGGGCGCGATGGATAATGCAGCGTAGGTTCGTTTTCGCGGTTACTTGTTACTTAGTTGCAGTATGTTCGTGTGTTTATCAACTTATTTATTTGTTTTGATCTAAAATCGATAAATAGTAGATTTTAAACGATTGAAATGAGAAATTACAAACCAAAAAAACAGCGTTTCAGGAGAAGAGTGGGTTCAGTGCACATCGTGTCAGCTTTGGGCCCACGACGCTTGTGCTGACGATAACCGATTTTTTATCTGTGATTATTGTAAAAGCAAATAATTTTGCTAGTTTACTAGACAAGAAAAGTATTTCGAAAATTCTTATTTAATTGTTATCATTTTATAAATTAAAATAAATTTACTATACAGTTACTTACTTTTTTAAAGATTACTAAAAAAGTTAAACTTCCGATTTGTAATTTTGCTATATTAAATTTAAAAAAATAACCAAAAAATATTTTTTTCATTTGTGAGTAATGTAAAAGCAAATAATTTTGCTTGTTTATTTAAGACAGGAAAAGTATTTTAAAAATCCTTATTTAATTGTCATCGTTTTATGAATCAAATTAAATTTACTATAAAGTTACTTACTTTTATTAAAGATAAATGAGAAAGTGAAACTTCAGATTTGTAATTTTGTAATATTAATTTTAATAAAAAAACCGAAGAATATGTCTTTACACTGAAAGAAATTTTCCGACATTACTGCCATAATTATGGCTGATTCTGCCAGAATGAATCACTGTATTATAATGAAATACAACTGCCAAAACAGTTTGGTTAATCCAGCCATACGAATGACAGAAACAGAGGACAGTAAGTGTGAATCATCCTTCACATGTCTAACATAACCTCACTTATGTGCTAATCTGACAGATTGTATGACTACTTCAACCAAAATCCTTAACCAGAAGTTTATGGATGAATTCTCGAAAGTATTTCTTTCAGTGTAGAAAATAATTGTAGTTATATTTTTTTATCTTATCTTCTATACAATAATTATATTTACAATATTTTTTACATAAAATTTAATTCACAAACCTTAATTTACAATATATAATAAAATTTGAGGCTGTAAATATTAATTTTCACTCATTATTCATTACGCCCCGGGAGTTATCCATTACGCCCCGGCCTGGGGCGTTTTGGATAGCTTTGCATTGCTCCAGAAAAATTATTGTAGAAAAAAAAGTAAGAGTCATATCGGGATGTTTTTTTTAAAAAAGAAAGCTGAGATACCAGAGTAACTTTTCCAGAAGAAAAACATTTAATTAAAACAAAAATGGCCGAGAAAAAGCACAAAGAGTGAAAAGTTAGCCATTACGCCCCGGTCTCCCCTATACTAAAGTATGCTGTGGTGTATCTATAGCTATGGATGTCAATGCTCTCATTGTAAACTCAACTTGAGAGGATACTGAGCACGACTGCTTGCACTCGATAGCTACTTTTGAAAAGCTTTTTTCTGTTACACCAAAAGATAATAAATAATATAATACATGAAAATTATTTGTTTTTACTTCAATATTTCAAGTATGTAATAAAATATGACATTAATAAAGTAAAAACATGAAACATATTGGAATTTCGTCAAAAAAATTAATTTTTCTCAAAATCTTCTTTAGGGTTCGAATGATATTTAAAATAATTTTAGTGGTTATACATAATTCCATTTAAATTTTACCCTTTTTTAAAAATTTACTTTCAATTGAGGGTCCCGATCAAGTAACTCGACCGACGACTTCGGTTCTGAAAAAAATGACTTTTTAGAAGAAATTACAATTTATTTAATACTTTTGCTTTATTAAAGTTATTTTTAATTACATATTTGAAATATTCAAGAAAAAAAATAATTTTCATATAGTATATTACTTTTTATCTTTTGGTATAACAGAGAACAAATCATTTCAAAAGTCCTCTGCTTATGAAGACGTTAAATATAAAGAAATCATAACTTCCGTAAATTGCATCAAATAAGAAAATAATGTCGAACTGCTAAAAATGAGTAAAAGAAAATTTTCGTTTTAACCGATTAAATAAGCGTTAGCATTCGCGCTTAGTACCCTCTCATAGGCGTTTTGTGGGTGCTGCACGGAAAAAAATATTCATCTGGAACAGGTACAAATTTCGCTAGATTAGTCAATGTTTAGTTGTCTTAGTTAAGACTTTCGCTATTTTAGCGAAATATATACTTATACTGCAATTCGCAAAAGTCGTATCATTTTGTTATCCCTCAGAATTTGTTATTCGAATTTAGTTTAAAAATTACTACAATCTCAGGAATTTTGGTAGGTGCTGGCCATTATTTATAACAATTTTGTTTGTTTAATTTTTAAAAATTCATCAGTGATGTATACACTACAATTCTCAAAAGTTGTATTGTTTTTTTACCCCTTAGATTTCTTTTATTTCGAATTAACCCAAAAAACGGACGGACGAGTTTTATTCTTCACGCTGTATCTTTGGCAAATTTTCTCGGACCATTTCGAGTGTTATATCTTTTTTTAGGTAAAAACCCAAGCTTTCTTTTGACATAATTAAAAAAGAAAAAACTGTCAAACTTGCAAAAAACAATTTATTTAAACAAATTTTTTTTAAATTAATAAAATATTACTCTTGACAGGGGTTGGGGGTTGGACCTATAAATTTATATATTAGGGTAACATTTCTGATATATAAAGAAAATCCAAGAATTTTCTTTTCTAATGGGGCAGTTCAGAAATAATGCCTCATATAGGGGTCTGAAGTCATAACGTCACTAACAAACATGGCGGTCGACAACGGAGTCAAATTTTAACAAACACACATGTTTCAGCCTTCTTTTTAATTATTTTTGATATAAAAAGTTGAATAAAGTTAATTGGGGGGCTAAAAATTGTTTCAGTTTGTTTATTCGCAAGTTTTAAAAAATTATAAAATGCATAACGCTTCAAGTATTTAATATATTCAGTAAAATAAATCACATAAGTGAATGCAGCTGTCAATAAAAGAATTGTTTTCATATCGAAAAACATTATTAACTTGAATAAAAAGTTCAAAAATATTTACTTTAAATATTTAATAAAAATTTGAAGTGGATATACAGTTTCCTTTTCAAGAAAAGTAAGGATTAGTCGAGTTAAAGAATACACTGGAACCTCGATTATCCGAACCTCTGTTATCCGAACCCTCTATTATCCGAACCAAAAATAATTTATATCTGAACTTCTGTTATCCGAACTTTTTTTGGCTTCCCGAATCTTTTAAAGCAAAATAACGAAATTTATGTTTAAAAAAAGTATCTAAAATCCAGAATTCTTTGTTTTATTCAAATATTATGAATTAATATATAATATTAATTTATATATACTTAAATTAAATATATATATAGTTCATCCGACCTTTTATTTACTTTAAATTATGGAAAAAATAAAAGTTTCTATTAACCGAACCCGGCCTTGCGTAGGTTAGTTAGGATAATCGAGGTTCCACTGTAGTTTTAAGGTTATGTTTTAGGTTATGTTGTGTCTCTTGTTTACCAATCTGAAAAAATTTAAATAAATATGTTGTAGGAGACACACTGTAACAAAAGAATAATAATTATAAACTACTTTTAATTTAAAATCTTGATTAACTGAGAATACAATTAATTAAACATGTTTTAATAAAATATTTATTGTGACAAAATAGAGTGAGATTATTGCTTTCACACTTTGCTTATGAATATCTCAAAATATTAAGTAATATTATTTATTGTACTGAATGTGACTGGTTTGTAGTATTTTCTTTTTTACAAATTAATTTCATTATTAATTATCATGCTATATTTAAGGATTTTTGAATATAAAACTTGCGAATCTAAAAATTATCTCATTAAACTGCCAAAATCGACCCCGTTGTATTACTTAAATTTTCTGACACCAGAATGCCTATCGCAGTATTTCAGATCCCTATATGTACATGTATTCTAACAAAAAATCTTTCATTCCGCGACGAAAATTATAATGTATTTCACACAAGACATTTCGAGCTACCTTTAATTTTTTTATGGCAATTAAACAATTTATAATTTGCAAAAAGTAATTTCTTATTCATTTAAAATTTATATTTGTCTCGCAAAATTCGAATATGTTCTTTTAATCTGATAAATTGTAATTTATTAAAACATGTTTCTGATTCTTGAAAAGGCTCTGTAAAAATCTTTTTTATCAATAAATGATTAATTTAATTGTGCAAATAAATAGTCATAAATATATTTTGTACAATTCGGTTCGACTGGAATCAAAACTTGCTCCTTAATACACCAAGTACTCGATTCAATCGTGGGTAATTAACCACTCTGGGGTGCTATTCTTGAAACAAGTTTCGTGCACGAATCAATGACTTCCGATTGACTTTCTCAAAAAACGGTATTCTCGAACTGTCCTCCTGGCGTTCTTGTGCGGAACGTTTCAATTAAAATACTTCCAGTGGCCAAAACCACTCTAAGTAAAGTTCGTCTACGAATTTAAAAGTTTCTGTACTTGCAAATAATATTGATTGTACTTCATTGCATATTATATATTGTACATTTGAAAGTTAATTAAGATCATTATAAAATTATTGTGATTAAAAAATAAAAAAGGTTCATTGTTTTCTAGTATGACTACAGGTGAACTCCACGTCAACTCATCACAGATATTTTCTAGACTAATTGAGATTTGGGAAAAAGGCGATGGGAAAAAGCCCCTCAAATATTTTTTGAAAAAAATAAAAAAATGGCAAAGATATGACACTTTGAATTTTTTAGTACTTTTTTTAAAAAAATTCATAACTTCTACTCTAATAATCTGATTTTAATTTTCAATATCAGAAATTGTTCGTAAAATACCATATTTTAAACTAAAAAATATTATAATTAACAAAAAATATTTTTGCACTATTTTTGACAAATATGAAAAATAAAAATCGTCATTTAAAAAATATGGGGTTTTAATTTCTTTTTTATTTATACCAAAAGATGCTAAAATTTGTCTGTTAAATGATCTGGTAACTTTCATTGTGGGACTGCCATGAGTTTTCAAAAAAAATTTAATTTAATGTGATGCATGATACAAATTTATGCGTCCTTTCAGAAAATGTAAAAAAACAAATGACCATCACAAGTAATATGAATTCATTGCTAATTGTTCCCTGTCTCTTCCAAAGTTTTTTCATCATGCATCACATTAAATTTAATTTTTTTCGAAAACCCATGGCGGTCCCACAATGAAACTTACAAAATCATTTAACAGACAAATTTTGGCATCTTTTGGTATAAATAAAAAAGAAATTGAAAACCCCATATTTTTTAAATGGCGTTTTTTATTTTTTAAATTTGTC